>MJUU01068264.1:86811-106847 GCA_002080025.1 Modiolus philippinarum | reverse complement strand
ATTGTGTCTATGGTGAATGGTAAATTCCTGTTCCATGTTTTCTATTGATGTCATTGCTATTGTATCTATTGTGAATGGTAAATTCCTGTTCCATGCTCTGTATTAAAGTCATTGCTATTGTGTCTATGTTGAATGGTTAATTCCTGTTCCATGTTTTGTATTGATGTCATTGCTTTTGTGTCTATGGTGAATGGTAAGTTCCTGTTCGATGTTTTCTATTGATTTCATTGCTATTGTGTCTATGGTGAATGGTAAATTCCTGTTCCATGTTTTCTATTGATGTTATTGCTATTGTGTCTATGTTGAATGGTTAATTCCTGTTCCATGTTTTGTATTGATGTCATTGCTTTTGTGTCTTTGGTGAATGGTAAGTTCCTATTCAAAGGTTTTCTATTAATGTCATTGCAATTGTGTCTAATGTTAAATGGTAAATTCCTGTTCCATGTTTTGTATTGATGTCATTGCTATTGTGTCTATGGTGAATGGTAAATTCCTGTTCCATGTTTTGTATTGATGTCATTGCTATTGTGTCTATGGTGAATGGTAAATTCCTGTTCCATGCTTTGTATTCATGTCATTGCTATTGTGTCTATGTTGAATGGTAAATTCCTGTTCCATGTTTTGTATTGATATGTAAAAGAAAGTTAATGGGGTAAATGATGTCATTGCTATTGTGTCTTTGGTGAATGGTAAATTCCTATTCAAAGGTTTTCTATTAATGTCATTGCTTTTGTGTCTAATGTTGAATGGTAAATTCCTGTTCCATGTTTTCTATTGATTTCATTGCTATTGTGTCTATGGTGAATAGTAAATTCCTTTTCCATGTTTTGTATTGATGTCATTGCTATTGTGTCTATGTTGAATGGTAAATTCTTGTTCCTTATTTTGTATTGATGTCATTGCTATTGTGTCTGTGTTGACTGGTGAATTCCTGTTCCATGTTTTCCATTAATTTCATTGCTATTGTGTCTATGGTGAATGGTAAATTCCTTTTCCATGTTTTGTATTGAGGTCATTGCTATTGTGTCTATGTTGAATGGTAAATTCCTGTTCCATTTTTTGTATTGATGTCATTGCTATTGTGTCTATGGTGAATGGTAAATTCCTGTTCCATGTTTTGTATTCATGTTATTGCTATTGTGTGTATGTTGAATGGTAAATTCCTGTTCCATGTTTTGTATTGATGTCATTGCTATTGTGTCTATGTTGAATGGTAAATTCCTGTTCCATATTTTCTATTGATTTCATTGCTATTGTGTCTATGGTGAATGGTAAATTCCTGTTCCATGTTTTGTATCGAGGTCATTGCTATTGTGTCTATGTTGAATGGTAAATTCCTGTTCCAATGTTTTGTATTGATGTCATTGCTATTGTGTTTATGGTGAATGGTAAATTTCTATTGATTTCATTGCTATTGTGTCTATGGTGAATGGTAAGTTCCTGTTCCAATGTTTTGTATTGAGGTCATTGCTATTGTGTTTATAGTGAATGGTAAATTACTGTTCCATGTTTTGTATTTAGGTCATTGCTATTGTGTCTATGGTGAATGATAAATTCCTGTTCCATGTTTTCTATTGATTTCATTGCTATTGTGTTTATGGTGAATGGTGAATTTCTGTTCCATGTTTTGTATTGATGTCATTGCTATTGTGTCTATGTTGAATGGTAAATTCCTTTACCATGTTTTGTATTGAGGTCACTGCTATTGTGTCTATGGTGGATGGTAAATTCCTGTTCCATGTTTTCTATTGATGTTATTGCTATTGTGTATATGTTGAATGGTAAGTTCCTGTTCCATGTTTTGTATTGATTGTCATTGCTATTGTGTCTATGGTGAATGGTAAATTCCTATTCAAAGGTTTTCTTTTAATGTCATTGCTATTTCGTTTAATGTTGAATGGTAAATTCCTGTTCCATGATTTCTATTGATGTCATTGCTATTGTGTTTATGGTGAATGGTAAGTTTCTGTTCCATGTTTTGTATTCATGTCAGTGCTATTGTGTCTATGTTGAATGGTAAATTCCTGTTCTATGTTTTGTATTGGTGTCATTGCTATTGTGTCTATGGTAAATGGTAAATTCCTGTTCCATGCTTTGTATTCATGTCATTTCTATTATGTCTATGGTGAATGGTAAATTCTTGTGCCATGTTTTGTATTGATGTCATTGCTATTGTGTCTATGGTGGATGGTAAAATCCTATTCAAAGGTTTTGTATTAATGTCAATGCTATTGTGTCTAATGTTGATTGGTAAATTCCTGTTCCATGTTTTCTATTGATTTCATTGCTATTGTGTCTATGGTGAATGGTAAATTCCTTTTCCATGTTTTGTATTGAGGTCATAGCTATTGTGTCTATGTTGAATGGTAAATTCCTGTTCCATTTTTTATATTGATGTCATTGCTATTTTTTGTTTATGATGAATGGTAAGTTCCTCTTCCATGTTTTGTATTAAGGTCATTGCAATTGTGTCTATAGTGAATGGTAATATCCTGTTCCATGTTTTGTATTGATGTTATTGGTATCGTGTCTATGTTGAATGGTAAATTCCTGTTCCATGTTTTGAATTGATATCATTGCTATTGTGTCTATGTTGAATGGTAAATTCCTTTTCCATATTTTCTATTGATTTCATTGCTATTGTGTCTATGATGAATGGTAAATTCCTGTTCCATGTTTTGTATTGAGGTCATTGCTATTGTGTCTATGTTGAATGGTAAATTCCTGTTCCATGTTTTGTATTGAGGTCATTGGTATTGTGTCTATGGTAAATGATAAATTCCTTTTCCATGTTTTCTATTGATTTCATTGCTATTGTGTCTATGGTAAATGGTAAATTCCTGTTCCATGTTTTGTATTGATGTCATTTCTATTGTGTCTATGATGAACAGTAAATTCCTGTTCCATGTTTTCTATTGAAGTCATTGCTATTGTGTCTTTGGTGAATGGTAAATTGCTGTTCCATGTTTTCTATTGATGTCATTGCTATTGTGTCTATGGTGAATGGTAAGTTCCTGTTCCAATGTTTTGTATTGATTTCATTGCTATTGTGTCTATGGTAAATGGTTTTTTCCTGATCCATGTGTTTGTATTGATGTTATTGCTATCGTGTCTATGTTGAATGGTAAATTCCTTTCCCATGTTTTCTATTGATGTCATTGCTATTGTGTCTATGTTGAATGGTAAATTCATGTTCCATGTTTTGTATTGATGTCATTGCTGTTGTGTCTATGGTGAATGGTAAATTCCTGTTCCAATGTTTTGTACTGATGTCATTGCTATTGTGTCTATTGTGAATGGTAAATTCCTGTTCCATGTTTTGTATTAAAGTCATTGCTATTGTGTCTATGGTGAATGGTCAATTCCCTTCCCATGTTTTCTATTTATGTCATTGCTATTGTGTGTATGTTGAATGGTAAATTCATGTTCAATGTTTTGTATTGAGGTCATTGCTATTGTGTCTATGTTGAATGGGAAATTCCTGTTCCATTTTTTATATTGATGTCATTGCTATTTTTTGTCTATGATGAATGGTAAGTTCCAGTTCCATGTTTTGTATTAAGGTCATTGCAATTGTGTCTATAGTGAATGGTAATATCCTGTTCCATGTTTTGTATTGATGTTATTGGTATTGTGTCTATGTTGAATGGTAAATTCCTGTTCCATGTTTTGTATTGAGGTCATTGCTATTGTGTCTATGTTGAATGGTAAATTCCTGTTCCATGTTTTGTATTGAGGTCATTGCTATTGTGTCTATGGTGAATGATAAATTCCTGTTCCATGTTTTTTATTGATTTCATTGCTATTGTGTCTATGGTAAATGGTTAATTCCTGTTCCATGTTTTGTATTGATGTCATTTCTATTGTGTCTATGGTGAACGGTAAATTCCTGTTCCATTTTTTCTATTGAAGTCATTGCTATTGTGTCTTTGGTGAATGATAAATTGCTGTTTCATGTTTTCTATTGATGTCATTGCTATTGTGTCTATGGTGAATGGTAAGTTCCTGTTCCAATGTTTTGTATTGAATTCATTGCTATTGTGTCTATGGTTAATGGTTTTTTCCTGATCCATGTGTTTGTATTGATGTTATTGCTATTGTGTCTATGTTGAATGGTAAATTCCTTTCCCATGTTTTCTATTGATGTCATTGCTATTGTGTCTATGTTGAATGGTAAATTCATGTTCCATGTTTTGTATTGATGTCATTGCTGTTGTGTCTATGGTGAATGGTGAATTCCTGTTCCATGTTTTGTATTAAAGTCATTGCTATTGTGTCTATGGTGAATGGTCAATTCCCTTCCCATGTTTTCTATTTATGTAATTGCTATTGTGTGTATGTTGAATGGTAAATTCATGTTCCATGTTTTGTATTGAGGTCATTGCTATTGTGTCTATGTTGAATGGTAAATTCATGTTCAATGTTTTGTATTGAGGTCATTGCTATTGTGTCTATGGGGAATGGTAAATTCCTGTTCCATTTTTTATATTGATGTCATTGCTATTTTTTGTCTATGATGAATGGTAAGTTCCTGTTCCATGTTTTGTATTAAGGTCATTGCAATTGTGTCTATAGTGAATGGTAATATCCTGTTCCATGTTTTGTATTGATGTTATTGGTATTGTGTCTATGTTGAATGGTAAATTCCTGTTCCATGTTTTGTATTGATATCATTGCTATTGTGTCTATGTTGAATGGTAAATTCCTGTTCCATGTTTTGTATTGATGTCATTGCTATTGTGTCTATGATGAATGGTAAATTCCTGATCCATGTGTTTGTATTGATGTTATTGCTATTGTGTCTATGTTGAATGGTAAATTCATGTTCCATGTTTTGTATTGATGTCATTGCTGTTGTGTCTATGGTGAATGGTAAAGTCCTGTTCCAATGTTTTGTACTGATGTCATTGCTATTGTGTCTATTGTGAATGGTAAATTCCTGTTCCATGTTTTGTATTAAAGTCATTGCTATTGTGTGTATGTTGAATGGTAAATTCATGTTCAATGCTTTGTATTGAGGTCATTGCTATTGTGTCTATGGGGAATGGTAAATTCCTGTTCCATGTTTTGCATTGATGTCATTACTATTGTGTCTATGGTGAATGGTAAATACCTGTTCCATGTTTTGTATTGAGGTCATTGCTATTGTGTCTATGTTGAATGGTAAATTCCTTTTCCATGTTTTGTATTGAGATCATTGCTATTGTGTCTATGGTGGATGGTAAATTCCTGTTCCATGTTTTCTATTGATTTCATTGCTATTGTGTCTATGGTGAATGGTAAATTCCTGTTCCATGTTTTCTATTGATGTCATTGCTATTGTGTCTATGGTGAATGGTAAATTCCTGTTCCATGTTTTCTATTGATTTCATTGCTATTGTGTCTATGGTGAATGGTAAATTCCTGTTCAAATGTTTTGTATTGATATCATTGCTTTTGTGGCTATGTTGAATGGTAAATTCTTGTTCAATTTTAGATATTTAAAGTTTTCCTCTTTAGGAATAATGGGACCAGATGAAATCAAATTTATACACAGTAGTACGTTGGTGGTCTTTTAAAAAATACAGGAAGGCACCCGTCTGATCGGAGTTGGCCACCAGCTAGGAGCAAACCTTAATAGTGGACCCTTACCAGTCACTTTGGTCATTACATGATTACCTCTAATACAGATGTATCATAGCTTTGCAGCTCATCACAATAGACCACGAATTGAAAACATAAGTTAACACTGAAACGCACGGAAAACGCGATTATCTTCTCTGAAACCAAACGTATATCATTGTAGTTTTTGGGTGTTCAAGTTTTTGCTGTTTATTGCACAAGTTCGCACCTCATCGCAAGTGTTGACCATGATTTGTAATGGGCTTTTATGATGAAACATTCAAAGATCTTCGCTTTTGAAAGTACTTTGCCATTCAAAATAAAACCTCACGTACATTGTACTCAAGTCATCAAAACAGATAAGATAATTTTATTTCACAAATCATGTGCCCATGAAGGGGGATAAGATATAACAACCATGATTTATAGTCACAAAACAATCATCACGAACATTACATTTTCCAAAGAACAATACAGCTTCAAGATGAAGAACAACAATAAAAGCGTGATTCCTTTGCTTGTTTTTACCATGTATTTGTAGAGACTTTGTCTCATGTACATTTACTCCATATCCTTTCATTCACCATTCATATGCTACTTACTTCTAAAACTTGAGTAGATGTTTAAAGCAATACATTCAATACGCTTTCTCTTTGCAGCTTTATCTTGAAATTAAAAAACTAACATATACAACAAGCTTAGTGATAAAAACCTTGACACGTTGATCAAAAAGTTACAATATAAAACAGTAATAAAAATTATGCATTAAACACGACTACTTACGCATTGATAAAATCTTAATGTTTTTTATACTTAGCATATGCCAAAATAAACAACGCTAAACGGTATTGCGGTATGCAATATCATTAATCATAATTTGCAGTATAGTTGCGTTAAACAGAATGGCGGTTCCACATACATTTTGTATATATTCAACAATCAAGCTAATTTGAAGACTAACTTTATTATTTGCTTAAAAACAATGGCGGTAAAATGCCGAAGGAACAAAGGACGTACAATATAAATGTGGGTTATAACAAAATTACAAAGCAGAGTTGTCAAAAGCCCCTGAGCCAAAAACACAAATGAGATGAAAACAACAATTGTCGAACGCAATGGTCCTGGCTTGGTAGAGGCATTTCAATAAATTTGGCTAGTTTATAGGCAATAAAGGGATATGAAGTAAATGCACATGAGTCAAAGTCACTACAAATACATGGTTAAACCATGCAATGGAACAACTCTTTTATTGTTGATCTTCATCTTGAAGTCACCATGAGGCCTTCAACAATGAGCTTTGCATATACCTCATAGTAAGATCAAGACGGCCCCTAGCACTGGTTTGAGCGGAATTCATCAATAATTGTCGAGCAATGCTACAGTCATTCTGTTTGTAATCCATCAATGTGGGGTTGTCTACAAACATAAAATTAACTGGCAAAGTTTTCTAACAATCGCGTTTATCCGCTGCTCGGCAAAAAGACTAACTGAAGACAATAACAACACTTATACAACCACAGGGCACTCATCGAGTCAAAACTAAGAAAACTTAAACCCGTTTTATGGCTTCACAAGCTCCCCTTCCGTTGCAGTAGTGTCCTGTAGCCACTCAACAGCAATAGCTATTGAAAGGTCGTTGACAATTATAAGAATTGATCATCCCAGTACTAAGCAAGTACAGAATCTTGAACAAGAGTTCGGATACTTTAAATTTTTCCACAAGGGACTGATAACTATTAAAGAACTTTTCAATGATCGATTGAGACGGAATTTTTTGAAGCCTTGATTAATAAGGCGGTCACGATTTAGCTATGTCTAGTTTGAAATAATTCTGCATAATTTGTGCTAGCTCTCGCGTAAAAAATCAACGTTGAAACACACACTCTATAAGCAGGAGAAGCTGGAATATTACTGTCCATTTTTGGGAAATTGATAATTGAAAAAATCGTTCCTTTTGTCGTAAAGTTTAGAACTGAGATGACCATTTTTGTTAAATTCGAAATGGAAGTCCCCAAAAAGATGTAGATGTAGTTGTTTCTTTCGTTTCCCTAATCTCCAGTTCTGTCGAATATATTAATGGGTTCCTTTTAGTAAAAGATACGTTATTGATGGAAAGAACATCATCAATATATTAATAAAATTATAGTCAGAAGACACGGTAATAAAGTAAAAATCAGAAAAACAAAGACATGATGGCAAAAACGGAAAAATAACAAACATAACAAACGGAACAATAGCATTACAGTAACTTCGGTATTTTGTTATTTATTACCATTGGTTCGATGCCACTACTGGTGGACTGTTAGTCCCAGAAGGTATTCACAAGCCCAGAAGTCCAGTACTTCGGTACTGGCTCGAAAACCGATTTTTTTGAAACTTTCAAAATCTAAAACAGCTGCAGTAGAATACCGAAGGAAAAAAGAGTGAAATTTACAACACTCAAAGTCGAAAGAAACAGAAATAACAACATTCAAAACAAAGGCACTCACAGTGTGAACTCCAGTGAAACTGAGAGTGACATCAGGTTCTCCGGAAGTGTAAGCATGTCCTGCTCTGTTAACAGCATCCGTCACACTGTGAGTGATTCAGTCGCGGAAAATGTCAAAGTCGGTGGTCAAATCCGGGAATACGTGATTCTAGCTGAAAATGTCCACTTTCATTTGGGACACTGACACGTCATATCTTTCAGTAATGTTATGATGACGGCTACAAAATTTCTTTGGGGATGAAATTAACATAGGTTGAACAAATCCCGGACTAAGCAGCTTTTGGGACAGTGTTTTTGCTGTGTTCAAAAAAATCACTGTACAAACTACACGCTCGACAGTAACGAATCAACTGTGAAATGTACACTCCATAGGCTGGAGAGGTAGGTATATTGCTGCTAAGAAAGGGAAAGTTCACAGTTGGGAAATTAAAATCATCACGCTTGTCATATAGCTTAGATTTCAAACGTCAATCTTCGTCAACATACAATAAAAGATCTAGGTACGAAGCTGAAGTAGGTGTTTTTAATTGTTTCTTTAATTTTAAGCTCATTTGGATAAATCTGATGTGAATACTCCTTAAATTTAGGATAATAAAGAGAAAGTACATTGTCTATGAAGCGGAAGTTGAAACTAAAGGACTGGGCTTCGTAGGAGGAAAAGGTCAGCTAAAAGCGGCGCCATGTTTGTTCCCATAGGAATCCCTATTGTCTGATGGAAAACTGTGCAGACTGGGCTAAATGTTTTTGTTTTCTTTGGATAAGCCCTTGTAAAAACTTGGCTTCGTAGGAGGAAAAGGTCAGCTAAAAGCGGCGCACAGTTTGTTCCCATAGGAATCCCTATTGTCTGATGGAAAACACGACCTCCGAATTCGACAAAAATATTGTCGACCGAAAATTCTAACATTTTGATTACGTCAGTCTCGGTGTACTTCTTGTTTGAATCAGTGTGGTTCTTAACAAAATATGTCTTGTCTTTTTATAACTAAATAGGTGTATCAATTTTTTGTGCAGAAACATTGGTGTATTAAATCTGCAATTACTGTTTTCAGTTTATTGTGTGGCAGGGTTGTATAAAGTGTAGAAAAGTCAAAAGTTTGAATGCTATGGCAATGGGTAAGACTGGTTGAAGATAGCTGTTCAAGGAGATGTTTTGAATTTTTAAGAATCCACATTTGATTCACACCGCTTGTGGAGTAAGCTTTATTACAGTAATTTTTCAGGCCATCTCTGACTGCGGTCAACAAAGTAGTGAGGAGCTGTGAAAGAGGTTTAGTGGTGCATCTGGAAGACCTAAATTAGAAATTTCTAAATTAGAAAATTTATTTAAAACTAAAGACTATCTCCCTCATGCAAAGCTCTGTCCTTAGCTGAGTTTTGCTTCCATTTAAATCTTTTTGATTATTTGCTAAACATCAGTTATTGTACACCTTTCGATATCTGGATTTCCAATGTTTTGATTTTATCTGCACTGATGAGACAAAAGTTGTCGACATGGCCATATGCAAAAAGTAAATTTACAGTAACTTCGGTATTGTGTTATTTATTACCAGAGTATGAACTCCCATTAAACCTGAGAGTAACAGCAAGTGCCGTGCAAGGGGATATCGTGCTCCGTATTGCGCTCCCGTCGTATGTAAGTCAATCCTTTCTTAAAATAGGTTCAAAATGTCTTAAGGGGTCATTTTGTTTAATTTGTGGTGCGGTTCTGCAAGCCGGGTTTTAGTCTGTCCACAATTACCTCTTCAACTTGGAGACTTAAAAGGTCAATAAATTTTCTTGCAAATTTGAAAGAGCGAAGTTCGGCGAGGAAAACGAAATTGCAGCACGTGTGGAGTGCCAGTGTCGAAACACTTAGGTCCTACAGGCATTAAATGTTTACATTCCTCTTCTGAATACGATCTTACTAGTATTCCAGCAATGTCAAGCCCCAAACCCAGCGAAACTAGCCATTACGCCAACAACGAAGATGAAATTGAAAAGGGCGCCAAGGGAGCCAGCTCAAACGAAACTGTTTTTCATTCGCCGATCAAACAAAAACTTGATGAAACTCTCGCCGCAATGGAACAAGAGAATGAACTTATGCTAAAAGAACTAAAATTACAAGAACTGAGTGAAGTGAATAAACAATTAAAGCACAAACTGAAGTCCGTGAATAAAGTCAAAGATATCAAAAGCTCAAACAGCCATGACTTTGACAGTGCAGAAATCCCAAAACCCAAGAAATCGTCCTCTTCTAGTAAGATGCTTGAAAAAGTGCGACAAGACAAAAAGATTATGACGTTAGATAAACAGAAAGCTCTTGTGGGTGATTTGTTTGAATCTGCATCGGACACATCAGGAGATTCAAGTACAACGACTGGGAGCGGTGATGAAGGTGAGACGAATATTGAACATTTAGATTACCCAAAATTTCGACACAAAAGGAACAAAAACTTATCGAAATCAGGTGCAAGTAGAAAAGCAAGTGACAAAGCAATTTATCACATTTCGTGGCCACACGAGTTTGCTGGCAGCGACGATATAGATTATAATAACTTGAGTTTGCCTGCCCTAGTTCGAGATGAAAACTATATAATACACCACAAAGAACCACAACAATACAAAGACAAACGTGCTGAACATTTAAATCAACTGATGTATTATAGTGAACAGTATTCTTGGTCAAATATTCTTTCTTATCATAAAGACATACTGCACGAGATTGAGGCAGGCCGAGCTTCATGGAAGAGCAACTTTGATCATATTAAAGCACGCCGTCTAACACAAACACATCCTAAACTTTATTGTGCAGCCTTTAACAAAGGAACATGCAAAAAGAAAGATTCACATAAAAACTCAGTGGGCGTACTAGAAGAACATTTCTGCAGCAACTGTTGGCTCAAAAGAAAAGTCATACTGAATCACCCATCAAAAGATTGCAAACAGACCGGTCAAAACAAATGGCGAAACACCGACAGACAAAATGAGTGGCAGGGTACAGGGAACCAAAATGAATGGCACAGATGACTACAGCCTAAACAAAAGCGAACTGTACGTACTGTGTCCGCCTCAACACAAACTGAATTTGAAAATTTACAAACTTGTCATTATCAAAAACTACACAATTCAAAAGAGTATCAGAAATTTTGTAAAAATAATGATAATGTTAATATTGATGATTTTTATGAGGGTTGTAACAATAGCTTTAATGATTTTCAGACTCGTACAGGTACATGTTGTATACTATCAGAGCCCAGTTCAGGTAGCAAGGTTGATGACGACTCATCAGACAGCACATGTATACACAACAGTCAAAGAAAACTGAATTTTAAAATCTCTGATGAGTTGCCCTCCTCCAAGCCTGACTCTGAGCCTGATCAAATATACACTGGTAGTACAAATGTTATAAATCCAGTTAAATTACATGATATTGTTTATAATTCTGGTTGCTCAAACTTTCAGGGAATGAAATTACAAGTGCCTTCAACTATGAATATTGATATGTGGGAGAATTTATTGTATGGTTATGATGATAATATTGTGGTAAAATTTATGAAATATGGTTGGCCATTAGGTTATTCAAAACTAGAACTACCAAAATCAGTGATTAGAAATCACAAATCTGCACTTTTTTTATGATGATCATATTGACAAGTATATTAACAAAGAGCTGTCTTATGACGCAATAGTGGGTCCGTTTAACCATAATCCTTTTACCCTTAGCCACTTCCCCTCTTTCTTCAGTCCCCCAAAAATAATCCCTAGAACGAAGAACTGTTATGGACCTTTCCTTTCCCCCGGGAACCTCTGTAAATGATTGGATTCCAAGTGACTCATACTTAGGAGATTCATTTAAACTACATTATCCAGCAATAGACAATTTAATTGCTCTGATAAATGAGAAAGGACCTTCTTGTTATCTCTATTAGGTTGATATTAAGCGTTGTTAGCGCTGGATCCCTGTTGATCCTCACGATTATCACCTTCTAGGGCTTAAATGGAGAGATGAGCTGTATTTTGACACTAAAATGCCTTTTGGTATACGAACCGGTGCAATGGCGGCACAGCGTACAACAAATGCTCTTATGCACATATACAGAAAATTTGGTTATGACGGAGTCAACTATATTGATGACATTGGTAATGCAGAAACAAAATTAAAAGCCAATGAGGGGTACAAAACTTTAGTTAATATAACTGAACAATTAGGCTTTGCTATTGCAAAAGAAAAATGTAGTGCTCCATCCACCAAAATGATTTATCTAGGGAAAATATTTGATACTGTTAATCAAACTGTGTCTATTCCTGAGAGCAAAATGCTTGAGATACGTAAAAACTTGGAAAACTTAATGAATAAAAAGACAGTTACGAGAAGGAAGCTAGAATCTATTATAGGACAGTTACCATATATTGCAGATTGCATTCGTTCTGCCCGCTTGTTTATATCACGACTTTTAGACCTACATCGTTCAGTACATAAAAATGGGCACCATATCAATTTGAATAAAGAGGCAAAGAAAGATATTTTATGGTTTCTAAAATTTATGCACTCCTTTAATGGTAGAACAACCATCCCAGATCACAATTGGAATCCGCCCGACACAATCATGGCTACTGATGCCACTCTTCAAGGAATAGGCGGAATATGCTACATTGACTCTTATGCCCAGGTTTTCCACTGTAGTGTTTCCCATTCTTATTTAGGAAATCATATTGGAGTTATCGAACTTTTAGCTGTTCTAGTGGGTCTACGTTTGTGGTCCAAATATTTCAGAGACAAACGCATTTTGATTCAGTGTGACAATCTATCTAGCGTACATTTACTTAACACTGGTCGCTCTAGGGACAAATTAATGCTTTCAATTGCCCGAAATATTTGGATGGTATGTGCACATAACAATATTCAATTGAAGACCACTTATATTTGTGGATCAGAAAACAGGATACCTGACTTACTTTCACGTTGGAAATCTACAAAATTTCCAGAACAAAAATTGTATGAGAAAATGAGTGTTCCATATTGTGTAATACAAGTTCCTAATGACACATTTAACATTGATATTGAATTATAATTTCAGTTTTCTGGAGAACTTTAGCAGAGAAGACGCGTACCACACAGAGAGCCGCTTTAAGACCAGGAACATTCGTTAACCTCAAATGTCAACTACGAACTTATTTAATGTTTTGTACAAAATTTGACAAAGATCCATTTCCTGTGAATCAAGAAACTTTAAGTATGTATGCATGTTTTTTAGCAGATAGTTTCAAAAGTTCTGCTTCTGTGCGAAACTACATTTCCGGAGTGAAAACCTGGGCAACCCTTTTAAGATTCAACGTGGATGATTTCTATTCGCCTCCGATAAAACTTACACTTACTGGTTTGGACAAATTAAATACCAGGATACCCAACAAGAAAATGCCGTTGTTAGTAGGTCACCTGAAATCAATCTACAACGTTATTAATCAAAACGACATGAATGATGTTGTGATTTGGACAATGATTCTTATAGCCTTTTTTGCAATGTTAAGGAAATCCCAGTTTGCTGGATCTTCAAGTAAAATCTTTAGATCCTCTGAACAGTTAACCAGGGCAGACTTCACTTTTTCATCCAAAGTAATGCTTATTTCTATACAATGATCTAAAACGCAACAAAAACACAATCAAGTGCATGAAATTCCTTTGTCGTCAATGGCACAGTCTTTTCTGTGCCCTGTGTCTGCTTACACTCATATGATTAACATGATACCAGGAAAGTCTACAGATCCAGCCTTTGGATTACCGAACAAAAAAGGACAGATTATTCCATTATCAAAACGTAATATTGATTGCTTAATCTATTCGTTGTTTGACAAGTGTGATATAAACAAGAACAATTACTCATTTCATAGCCTCAGAAGAGGTGGTGCCTCTTTAGCAGCAGCATGTGGTGCTTCAGATAGTGAAATATGTGCTATTGGACATTGGGTCTCATCATGTTGCAGAGGTAACATTGCCCATTCACCTTCCAACCTATATTCAGTTTCACAAAGAATGTTTTCCAACGCCCTTCACATGCACAAGGTGACATAAGATTGTACATATTGGATAAGTTACATCAGACCAGTTGTCTCTTTTCATTAGTGCTTTATCATACTCGCTCATTTGTTATACATGTGTTTTTTCCAGTAGTTTAATTAAGACCAGTGGTCTCTTTTCATTAGTGCTTTATCATACTCGCTTATTTGTTATACATGTGTTTTCCGATAGTTTAATTTTTCCTCTGCAAGGAGCAGGTTTTTTTGTATAATCTCTTTCCTATTGTGGGTGTTCAACAGTTCTTTTCTGGCTTGGCAGGCTCTCCTTGGTGATGTGGTGTTTTTAGATTTAATACTATTTTGATTATTGTATATTGATTAGTCTGTTACTAATTGTAACCTTATTGACTTACTCATGCTTGCCTTATAATGATTGCAATGATAAATATTATTAAACACCACCTTTTCTGCCAAGTCCAGTGTTAGTTATCTTGTTTAGCAGCCAAACTGGTTCAAAATGTCTTAAGGGGTCATTTTGTTTAATTTGTGGTGCGGTTCTGCAAGCCGGGTTTTAGTCTGTCCACAATTACCTCTTCAACTTTGAGACTTAAAAGGTCAATAAATTTTCTTGCAAATTTGAACCCACCCTCCCTCCCATGAACTCTTGTTATTGTACATTTAAATTGTGATGTGGTGTTTTTAGATTTAATACTATTTTGATTATTGTATATTGATTAGTCTGTTACTAATTGTAACCTTATTTACTTATTCATGCTTGCCTTATAATGATTACAATGATAAATATTATTAAACACCACCTTTTCTGCCAAGTCCAGTGTTAGTTATCTTGTTTAGCAGCCAAATTTGAAGTCAAAACCAATAATACAATAAACAACGAAAATGTAAAATTTACCTAAAAATGTCAACGTTAATTTTTGACATTGAAACATCTGATCTTTATCTCTTAGTGACGGCCATATAATTATAGGAGTTTCCGCCGTGAGGTCACAAGCTTGAAAAATTACCTTTGGTTGGCAAGAAATCGTAGTCACTGATTAGGGTCATAAAAATGTCATTTTCAATTACCTGTTGAGAATTTGTTATTTAAGATAAATGGATAATTCTTTTTGATCTCAATTATGAAATGTTTACACTTTTACAGGATGTAATAATTTTTAGCTTTTTATTTTAAATATATATAGAATTATTGTATTTTGTAAACCATATAATTTTTCGTAACTTTCACATTTTTTAAATTCACATGAAAAAATATTTATCCATTTTTATGAAAAAGTAAATCGGTAGAAAAAATATGAATATCTCAATGTTTAATATGCATTTTACAGATCCAAAATCGTACATATAATAAAAAAGTTATCAAAGATTAAAAATTCTATCCCATTGCTATATATTGATAATTCTTCGGCTTTGCCAACCAAAAATGCTAATTTGCATATGTAAATTAGATTTTGTGACGTCAATAATTGGATTCGCGGAAACTCCTATTAAATGATGACAGTATATCCATTACCTAGAAGTACTTTTGGCTTTTTTATTTCTAGTGTATAACGTGCGTGCTCACCAGTAACGTGTATACGCTCAAGTCTGTTTCACTTCCTTTAGATAATTGAAATTTTACGATTTCTGCTTTATTTTGACATTATTTTCTCTAAAGTTTTGCATGTAGAAATGATAAAAAATGACCATACATAACTGAAAAATAACATTGTTACGATTAAAGACTTGTACATGTGATTTTTCCCTGTTTTTGTAAGACATGTTAAAAATTCTAAGTGTTGGAGTTTTCTATTTTGAAGGCGAAGTAGCAGGTAAATTTAGTCGATTTGCAAGATACATTTGGTTATTACTGGATCACCTGTCGACCGGTAAAAGGTGACACAACCCATATCAGATTAATCCATTTTCGGTGACAATCGCGCTTAAACATAATAGAGATTTTAAAAAAGTTGTCTTTTCTCAAAAGTATATGATTTGTTTGTAAGCAATTACCATATTTAGACGTGTACTATATTTTTACATAGTCGTGCAAAATTTGGGGCCAAAATCCATTATCTAATGGAAGTGAAACAGAGTGTAGAGAGTTATTCTTATTGCAGCTAAGAAAAAGAAATTACACAATTGGAAATTTTGTCATATAACCTAGCTTTCAAACGCAAAACAAAAAATCTGAGCGCGGTATACAGGTAGCTGCATCAGAAGCTTTTTTAATTTCATGCTAATTGGACTAGATCTGTTGTCAATGTTCCTCAAATTTCAGATTATAAAGAGAAATATGAAAAAGAAAGGAAATGGGGTAAATGTCGAGGCGACAACATCCCAGGTTAAAACGACCCAAAAGAAGGCATCGAGGGGTCACCGTACGGTCTTCAACACAATGAGGAACCTCACACCATAAAGCAGTCCCTAAATGGCCCCCATAAAGGTAAAAAAGTGAATAAATCAATATAAACAAACCACATTCAATCACCCGAATATCAAGAAACTAAACTTTCATAAGGAGACAAGGACAAGTCGATGACCAACATATTCCTGAATTTGGACAGGCGCAAAAAGTGCGGTGGAGTAAAACTCGTTTCTTGAATCCAAACCCTCCCCTATTTGTGGTGAATAGCTAAAAAATAAATATACAAAAAGACTCACAGTAAAAATCAATCTAGAAAAAAGTCGAACTTATCAAGACGAGTACCCTTACAATAAATATTTTACGAAAGGATATGGAGTAAATGAACATGAGACCATAACACATATGTCAACTTCAACTGCAACAATTTTAATGAGCTGCATGAAAGTACATAAAACACAAAGACAATACACACGGGTACTGTCCGGACAAATGCTCGCAGTTTCTGACAGCTAGTTAAGGACATAATTTCCGTTGACAATAGGAAAAAGAAGGGAAATGGGGAATGTGTCAAAGAGACAATGACCCAAAGGGGAGTATTAACAACCCAAAGCCTTCTTACATATGAAACTTCAATTGAGATTTCGTAAAAGAACATCATCAGTTATGAAAGAACATGATGTTGTGCAATGCCAAATACTGCCAATATGAAAAATTGTTTAAATTTAGTTATGGTGTAAAGCATTTTGTAGCTGATCAATATTTTTACCAGCAAAAACCAGAAGTAAAGATTTAACAACAATGGTGTATTTATATCTATTATGAATAAGTTTGGAAGGACATTTTTTGAATTTATGCGCTTGTAAATGATATTTCAATAGAAGTTTTGATGTGAAATGCCCTGTTGTATAAGAGCCCTGCATGTCGAACCAAATTTTCTTAATACGTCAATGTATCTATAAAAAATTTAGAGAATGTTTTAATTAATTTATGATATCTAAGCCCTTGATGTAGAAGTTTTTCATTGAGACAAAGATTTCGGTCGTTGAAGTCAGAAACATCACTACATATTCGTGCATATCGAGCAAGTTGTGAAATGTAGACGCCGTAAAAAGGGGCTAACGGAATATTGCCATTGAGATGGATAAAATTGACTATAGGGAGGGAGAAATCATCCTTTTTATCATAAACTTTAGTGTTTAACTTTCCTTGATTAATTGATATATGAAGATAAAGAAAAGGAGTATAATCACTGCTGCTATTGGATTTATTTAAAGTAATGGCACTGTAAATTAAGAAAATTCAGGATTATTCAAAGCCAAAGATATCGTCCAAATATCTATATGTATTGTTAAAAATATCCACTAAATGCTGTTTAGAAGGGTCTTTTTGAATTTTTTCCATTATTTATGACTCGTAGCAATAAAGGAATAAATCTGCTATAAGAGGTGCACAGTTAGTACTGATAGGAATACCTATTTTTTGCCGAAATACTGTATCACTAAAAGGAACAAAATATTATCAAGAAGAAAATTTAATGATTTTATTATATCCTGACAAGTCCAGTTCCTATATTTGTCATTACTGAAAAAGGATTTAAATGTATTGCAAAAATGTAAGTACATCCTGATTTTTTGAAGGACCATTTGATCAATTACGAAAATTTCTCTTTGATGAGTGTATGCGGTAATGTAGTAGAAAGGTTAGAAAAATCGTAGCTATCGACGGTGGTGTATGCTTCATTAACAGATCGAAGTCTTTCAAAAACTTCTACCGAATTTTTAACACTCCAAAGTAGTTAAATTCACTGTATTCATAACATTTGCTGCTAAAATTGATGACGAGATTTTTTATGGTAGTAAGTGCACTGGTCAATAAAACAGAAATGTGTGAAGTTGAACATTTACTTGATACCAAAATAAAACGAAATTTGAAAGGATTTTGGTGAAGTTTAGGAAGCCAACACACAGTAGGAATGCTTCTATAATTATAATAACGAAATACCGAAGTTACTGTAAATTTATTTTCTGCATATGCGCAAATAAGTTGCTTTATTTCAGCTGTAGCTATCATATGATCATCAATTATTTGTGTTTCTGTTGAAATGGTAGCTCGAAATGTACTGGAATTGGTACTTTCATTCCGAAGCACCTCGATGTTATACTTCCGTCAAACAACGACCACATTATTGGCTGCTTTATCTGCCGGAACAAATATATACTCTTTTTCCAAATCTTGTAACCTTCGTTTTAATTTTTGAAATCGCAGGAATGGTATTCCTGTACATTCATTTGTATATGTAGGCGGAAACGAAATTACAGGAATGGGAGTGTCTAATATCTTCCACATGAAAATCGCATATTGTATCTTTTTAATTTTTAAAAATTTTTCTGAAGACTTAAACGTTATGTTTTGATATAAAAAAAGAACGTATAAATTCAAGACATGGATTGAATTTTCTTAATTCTCTCATGGTATTTTACGTTTTAAAAAATAATACATCAGACTGAATGTGAGAGAAAAGAGAAAACACGGATAGAAAAAATAGAAACACTGGAGGCATAACTTTCATTTTATACGAGATGTCTTTGGGTATTCTCTGTACTGTTGTTTTAGAGAATAAAGAAATCTAAATCTGAATTAATCCGTTTTATTTGCTTCCAAATCCAATAAGATGAAATTTAACAGGACTGGGCTCTTTCTGATACTGCCGACCCCCCATTGAAATTCATCAATACATGATGATTCAATACAAAAGTCTTCGTTAAGTTTTGAGTTATGTTTTCCGTAGTGCTACATTTTTTTACTATAAGACTAGGCTCCTCGAGCTAGCTTAGCCGACAGATTAATTAAACCATCTTTTCAGATAACGATATCAAAATACTGAAGGAACAAAGGTGGTGGTTTTTACAAAGTCATGTGATACGGAACAAAATGAGAAAAAAGACAGCCTCAAAGCATAGAAATAAACAACATTCAGAACTAAGACACTTAATAGTGTGAACTCTAACAAATACACAGTGAAACCAAGTGCTCCGGAAAAGTAAGCACGTCATGTCCCCATGCGATATACATCACGCGTTCAGTGCGGCAAAAGTGTTTTGGAGGATCTCCTAAAAGACCGAAAAGTTAACATTGTTTAGTTGTCGAAATGCGCATATGCAGAAAATAAATTCACAGTAACTTCGGTATTTAGTTATTTGTTACCATTGGGTCGATGCCTCTGCTGGTGGACTGTTAGTCCCCGAGGGTATTCACCAGCCCAGTAGTCAGTACTTCGGTGCTGACCCGAAAGCCGATTATTTTTGGAAATTTACAATATCTAAATTTTTGTAAATTTTGTTGAAAACTAAGGAGTATCTCCCCCATGCAAAGCTCTATCCTTAGCTGATTTTGGCTTTACATTTAGATCACATTGGTTATTTGTTCTCTATCAGTTTTTAAACACCTTTGATTTTATGGTCTTCTAAAGGTTTAGATTTTATCTGCACTGAAGAGACATAAGTTGTCGAAATGCGCATATGCAGAAAATAAATTCACAGTAACTTCGGTATTTAGTTATTTGTTACCATTGGGTCGATGCCTCTGCTG
>MJUU01068264.1:27668-78348 GCA_002080025.1 Modiolus philippinarum | reverse complement strand
TTTTTATGAGTGACTTTGAATTGTTGTTTTATTTTTGAAATTGAAGATATATTTTCTATATTGTAAAGTTCATTTCTGTTTTTCCGCTGATAAGCTCATCACATTTTACTTATTGCTTACGTGTTTACATTTACTAAACATCAGTTTGAAAAGTTTTCAAATTCAACTTTTTTGTAAATCCCGCATGTGTCAAAATCCACTGATCATTGAATTGTCAAGATATGGATTGTAAGAGCACTTTCCCAATTAATTTCATGTTTTCGATGATCACGCATCCATCAGCTAAACGAGACATAAATTTTACATTGTTCTACAATATGAAGTGAATCCTGCTCAAACCGAGGCCAGGGGGACAATCTTGAACTTACTATGAGGTAGAAGCAAAGTTCATTATAGACGGACTCATGATTACGTCAAAATAAAGAACAACAATTAAAGCTTTGTTCTATTGCATTTTCCTGTCAAGTATTTGTAGAGACTTTGTCTCATGGGCATTTACTCCATATCCGTCCAGATATGACGTGTCTGTGTCCAAAATGAAAACGGACATTTTCAGCTAGATTTCATGTCTTCACGCATTTGACATAATCGGATTTGACTCAACCCTGGATTGACTCACTAATAGTGTGACGGGTGTTGCTAGCGGGGTAGGACATGCTTAACCTTCCGGAGCACCTGATGTCACTCCAGTTTTTCATGGGAGTTCACCCTATGAGTACTTAAGTTCTTAATGTTATCTTTTTATTTCCGTGCATTGTAGCTATCTCCCGTCCTTGTTTTGTCTATGTATTTCTCTGTTGTCGTTTTTGCCATGTCTTTGGACTTTTTTGTGGTCATTACTTCACTTGTTCCTTCGGTATTATACTGCTGTTGTTCCATTGTTTTTGAATATTTTAATTAAAATTTGTGTGTAAGTGTTTCCTTATATTTACGGACATGTCATCTTACATTATAAGTAGTTCTTAAGTACTTGACAAACGAAATGAAGAAACTACCATTTAAAATTGCTTATTTAAATTAGAATTGGTTAGAGTTTTCTTATGTTTCTAAAATTGATTCCTTATATTCGGGAAAGTGTTACCAGTTAATTTGTTAATTTGTTCATTGTTTCTAATTTCATGAGTACCGGGGAAGGAAACTGAAGAAGCAGTAGCATCTTTTATATATAATAGGAGAGAAGCAGGTTATTTCGGTATTGGAGGATAGCCTTTGGTAAGTTTTTATTTATTTTTAAAATGGAGATAGGTATGAAATAATAAAACTGATGAAATGATGGAAATGACGGGACAAGTTGTTATAACATGTAACTTCTTGTATAATAAAAAAGATATTATCATACTTTATAAGATTTTTCCTAAACAAAAATTAATTACATCATTAAATCTATCATAACTAAGATTTTTTTTTATAAAAGCTGCTAGGGTGACAATCACAAACATTGTCATATGGCTGACCAGGATACACTCTTTCAAATGATGCACTCTTTTCATGGTTCAATGATTTTCAAAAAGGATTGAAATAAACAATATTCAGTAAAACCAAAAAAAAAAAAAAAAAAAAATAATAATTAGCATATAGCTGGGAGGGTCACAGAGCAGAGTGTTTTCCCTCGAAATACATTATCAACCTCTGCTTCGCATCAGTTGACAATGATTTCTAAGAGTAACAATCTGCTTTGTCTGTTTTGTCGATGTTACAGTCCGGTTGACAATGATGTCGTTTGGATATCAATCTTCTCCGTTACCATATGTTATGTATACATTTAGGTTGACTACAATTCAAATGGACTATTTTGGGCAAAAGTTAAATTTGTGGTTTTGATAATTTTTAAAATTAAGTAGCATGTTGATTTCCAGAAAAAAAAAAACAACAATATTGACTAGATTCTTTTGGAACACTATTCACACGATTTTCTCATTGATAACCTTTGTTTAATTTTACCGCTACCATGTAAATTAATAGAAAGCGAGAAAGCGTTTCCTCGAACTCCATGATTTACTTTCAATTTACTTTTAATATTGAGAGACTATAAAAGATGTGTACCTACCAGGAATTCTGAATTTTGATACCCAAATGTCTACGTTAGACTGGAAACTTCAATTTCAGTCCCGCCGTGCGCGGTCCCGGCTGAAGAATAGGCCCGCAGCATCCTCTGAGCTTGGAGTATGAGCCATCCTAACAGAGGACCCCGAGGGAACCCCGGGATATAGAAATAGGACCCAGTATCTCCGGCTTGCGGGGTGTGACCCCTCCTAAACGGAGGCTGACCCCGAGGGTCCCGGGATATAGAAATAGGACCCATTCCGTGGTTGTGCGGGATTAATAAATACACAACCCATCTTTCGGATGGGATGTAAACTCAGGTCCACGTGTTGGGAGAAATGCCACGCTTCATGCACGTTAAAGAACCCTTGTAGCAAGCTCTTTTTGGGGTGGTCCGTAGGTGATCGGCTACAAGGCTAAATTCCCCGCCCTTGATGATTTCACCCTTCTTTTCCAGTGGCAGTCATGGCCCTTTCCATACCCCAAAGTGATTATTTATCAACAAACTTGTTCTCGTCTTGATATAGCTGAAATATTGCTGAGTAGACGTTAAACAATATTCAATCAATCAATCAATCAATTTCAGTGGACATTAATAACGAAAATTAGAATTTCCCGTTGTAGGCAATGACACGTAAAATGTTACGCATTTTCTATGAAACATATATTTAAAGGTTGAAAAAATCAATGAATGTTATAAGGAATATTTCTTGTAAACATTGGGTGTTTAGACTTAATTTTATTCACTCCAGAGTATTTTTTTTCAGATTCAAAATGATGTCAAAACTATTTGTTGTTTTCATTTTGGTTTTAGTTTGCCATCAGATATCACATTGCAGAATATGTAAGTATAATAACAAGTTTGATTATTAAATCAATCATTATATGAACATGTATTGTAAGGGAAAACTGTAGTCAAACTTGTATGCTCAGTATAAGAAGTGGCAGTAAAAAAACTATCAAGTTCAAGTTTGGCGTTTTACAAACATTGTAATTTAGATGTTTTATGTTCATAATAAACGTTTTTGTCTATCAGGGTAATCTAATAACTAAATACCGAAGTTACTGTGTATTTATTTTCTGCATATGCGTATTTTGAAAACTTATGTCTGTCCAGTGTAGATAAAATCTAAACGTTTGGAAGACCATAACTTCAACTATGTAAAAAACTGATAAAGAACAAGTACCAAAAATGACCCAAATGTAGAGCCAAAACCACCTAAGGATAGATCTTTCATGAGGGAGATACTTCTGAGTTTTCAACAAAATTCACACAAGGTTCGAAACAGAATCTTCTTTCGGGTGAGCACTGAAATACTGATTCCTGGGTGGTGAATACACTCGGGAACTTACAGTCCACCAGCAGAGGCATGGACCCAGAGGTAACAAATAACTAGATACCAAAGTTACTGTGAATTTATTTTCTGCATATGCACATGTAAATATACACTTTACAAATACAGAATATATACACAATGAGCACCAAATATGGTACAGAAAAGGAAACTATGAGTGATTAAAATCATCAGACGGAAATATTGAAATCTAGCAGAACCGAACTATTTGTAGGGAATGCAATACTCTTCTCATTGTTTTTTTTCTCAGAATGAGAGAATAAGAAAAACAGTTTGAATATATTTAATATTTTTTCTAAATCGAAAATAGGGAAACTGTCCGGTAATTGTTGTTTTGCTTACACATGCGAATTTTTCTTATGCTCCAAACATTTAGAATGTAACAATTCATTTTTTCAAAAGTATTTGACCCATGGTATTTGAGAAAATCTTAAACATAGGCAGTTACACAATTTCACAATATTCTTAGTTCAAACGACGACAGTTTACGTATCATTGTAGAATTTCACAAAGCTTTCCATTACTTTTATCAATTAGCCTTTTTATTAAAGCTCATATCATACACCCTTATTTAACGAATTCCCGTTGTTACAAAAAAAAAGAAAAAAAAGAAGAATTTAAAACATGCTAACTAAAGGAACACAAACAAATAACGGCAGTTGTTGAATACAGAAGGAATTACATAAATCCAGAGTTAATATGATAAGAAAAAAATTGTCGCTGCATATGTCTTTTGGTCGAACATGGATATTTTTTATATTCTTAGACTCTGGTAAGCCTTTGGATTAGATATTCGGGTTATTGGATGTGGTTTGTTTCCATTAATTTATTCACTTTTTTACTTTTTTGGGGCCATTTAGGGCTTCCCTTCGGGAAGTTTTGAGCTAAATTTTTCATCCGTAGTGCGCAGTGTTCTACCAGCAGACTATACTCCTTGAGCTAGCCGGCAGTTTAGCGGCGAGCACCCCTTGACCCATCTTTCAAAATTACGTATTGTCTTTTTTCTCCTTTCAAGATTGTGGTCATGGAGTCAGTAGTCTACCTGTATTGGGTTTTATTCGTCAGTTTTTATACTATAAGGAAACGGAACAGATAAAGGGGAGGTTTGGGTACCAATAAACCGGTTTAACCCAACCGCTGGCTTTTGCTAGTGACGGTACCAAGTCCGGCTGTCCCGAGTTCCTATCGTTGTCTACGTTTGTCTTTTGTCTTATACGTATTTGTGTAGTTCACTTGCAAATTGTTGCATGTAATTATAATATTCAGCCATTGTAGGTGTTTCCTGTTATCCATTTTATAACATTGCGTATGGTTTGGGGTTCCTCACTGTGTTGAAGACCGTACGGTGACCATTAGATGCTTTGTTTTGGGTCGTTTTAACCTGACGATGGGATGTTGTCTCCTTGACATTTACCCCTTTTTTCCTCTCTTTTTCATATGTATGTTAGAATGATAAAATTCTCCTATTGTTGATTTATCTGTAATACATGTACTTGTGATGATAATGTTTTTTCTCAAACGATTTCAATATAATTAAGGCTATATACGCACGTCCGAGAAAATATTAGTGGTTCAAAAGTTAGTCAAGTCTGCGGCGTTGTCTTTGTCATGATCGTTTTGTATGTAAACAGCTTTATTAATGGAGATGAATTCGCCAAATCGATGTGTGGCATCTGCTGGTGTCAATAAAATTTCAAAGGCCAATTTAAAAAAATTGCATTGATACGAAATCTGGAAGGGGACTTCTTACTTCTAACTTCTACTTCTTACTTCTCACTTCTTACTTCTAACTTCTAACTTCTAACTTCTAATTTCTTACTTCTAATTTCTTTCTTCTTACTTCTTACTACTAACTTCTTACCTCTTACTTCGATGTTGCAATCCGGAAATGCTACGCAACACTGACTTCGATATTAATATTGTCAAAGTTACAGAACAGCCAGAGACTTACCATGATAAATCACTGTGATAGACATATCACTCTGAATTTTCAAATAACTGTATCTTTTTTCCTGATTGATCTATCGACATAATTTCTTTTGCATGTCAAGTGGTAGACTGCATCACTTTAAATGCAAAAGAAATCATGTATATAGATCAAACAGGAAATAAAATATACACATTTCAGTAAGCAGAGTGATACGTCTATCACAGTGACTTGTCATGGTAAGTCTCTGGCTGCAATGTAGGACTGAAGTCTCATTATATTATTCCTCTAGTTTATTTATGACTAATATGCAAAGGCAATAAGAATTGATTGATGGAGCGAATGGCGTTGAACGTCCTAATGTCAACATTTCAACCAAAATCCAAGACGAGAACAGATTTATCAACGTGATTAGACGATGAAGGGCGAGTCCTTGAACTCCGTTACCTACATGCTACGGGACTGTTGCAAGGATTCCTTAACGTGAACGGTAGTGTATTTTTGTTTGTAATAAGCGATGTGTTTTATTTGCATCATGTCCAATAAACATAACGGGTAAAGGTGTGCATTAATCTTTAACACATAGATTCATTTTCAATTGATTTAGATACATGCAGTTTCCAAGTTTTATGGATAATATTATTTTAGAGAAGAGTACTGAAAGTGCCTTACATTAGTTTTAGAATTTTCAAAAATCAGCATTAAAATCTACCCCTCCTGGAATACTAGGCAAGTAAGGGGATGCACCATAAATTTTAAGGATGATAGTTGGGTGTTCATTCCCTGCTCTACATACTCAGTGTCGCATATCTTTCAAAATATTTCTAACATCTTACTTCTTACTTCTTACTTCGATGTTGCAATCGAAAAGGTAGCCTTTCCGGCCGATTGCAATACTGACTTCGTTATTAATATTGTCAATGTTCGGACTGATGTTTCATTATATCATTCGTCTAGTTTATGACTAATTGCAAAAATATTTTATTGCTTTACTAAAAATTGATTGGTGGATCAAATGGCGTTTAACGTCCTAATTTCAACATTTCAGCCGAAATCCAAGACGAAAAGAGGTCAGGGTGAAGGGGGAGTCAGCCTCGCAACCCGTTAACCTACATACTACGGGACTGTTGCATGGATTCTTTAACGTGAACAGTCTTGTATTTTTGATGTCTAATAAAAATAGCGGATAAAGGTTTGCATTTAGAAAATTAATATAAACTTATATTCAATTTTCAATAACAAATAAAGTGACAACAAAAGTTGATCAAAGGGAGAGACCAGTAAGGAAAATCCGTATAACATTCCACTGAATCAGGGAAACACAATCCAACACAGAACATTTTTGGCAAGCCGTCATATTCCCGATTTGGAACGGGTATTTTATAAATAAAATGGTGGGTTAAACCAGGTTAAATGGTGCATCAACCTCCCGCTTATATGACGACTGTGTGCCCAGATTGTGTTAAATGTCAAAACCTTAATATTGACAAACCTAGATTTTTTTTTTCAAACTGGTAAAATGTTTTTGTCGTTCGATGTACCTTACCTTACCTCTGGATCTGTACCTCCGTCTGGGAGAACCATAATAAAAATATTATGTTGAACTCGTAAAATAACGTGATTGTGGTGCTGGTATTTACAGTGTACGTGCAGTTAAAAATAACTCCACCATATTTCAACTGCGTTAAGAATATTTATAAAACGATAAAAGTTGTGTTCCTGTACAGGTTGTGCATCAAATCCCTTCTCCATATAAAACGAAAAATATCGCCATAAAATCCACATGAAAAGGATAAAATCTAAAGTCAGAGTCTTAGGAAGTTTCAGAGAAGCTCATAAAAACACTAATTGTCTCAATATATATACAATATATGTACATTGTCGGAAAATATAAAATTTATTTGACGAGCTTTAGAAACAGGTAGAAACGCCAGGTTTACCGAGCATTTCTCGCCTGTTTCGCAGCGAGTACAAATAAATTTTATATTTCCGACAATGTACGTATATTGTTTTTATCCTGCAATCATTTAAACCCTATTTAAAAATCCATTTTCTTTGTGAAGCGGGACCAGGAAGAGAGTAAACAACTTCGGCCATTTTGGTATAATTCCTGACGTCATAAGAGAATTTACACTGTGACGTCAAAGTATTCGAGCTTTTCAAACCAGTCGCCTGTCTTTTCTTCGTTCAAAGTCGCGGACCGGTTACCAGTCTACCCTACGAATACGAAAAAAAATATTCGTAGGGTTGTATTTGTCTAGTAAATATCACCATTGCAGGATAAATTAAAATATAAAATCACTGTCTCTGATACTAGCACTATCATAAAATTATTAAAATGCTATCCTCCTTATTGCATAATACGTAATAATAATCTTATATAAAAATTCATGTATTGAGTCGTGTGATAAAATGTTAAATCAAAAATTACCTTCAAGTTAAAAGTAAGTAAATTAAGCGGATGCTGATAATCAAGAACCTTGATTCCGTTTATGAGGTAATTCTATACTTTCGTGATGTAAATATGTAAAGCAAATGTAACTTAATGCCAAATAGAGCACAAAAATGTTTGGAAAAAAAGTTTAACTGACAGGTGTTAGTCTCTAACCCTTAGACCCAGCCCCTTTCATCTGGACATCAAGCATCTTTGTTCTCTCTTTATGCATCTTAAACATAAGAAGTCTGGACAGTTTTTTATCTTGATTACTGCATCCTTATTTCTTTTATTGGTTATAATTGCTTGTGTACAGTCCATAAGCAATTGTAATTGCCTCGTAATTTCGAGTTTACTAAATGGAATTTCAGCTAACACTCCATGTATCCAAATTTGGTTTATTTGCTCAATGATGGGTGTTCGATATTTGTTGAGATAATTACAATGGAGTAACATATGTTGGAGATTCTCGTCATCTTTTTGACAAAGCAAACATATCGGACTGTTTTCATTCTTATAATATTTAACTCTATCAGTTTGGAGTATATAGGTGCCAGTCAGCATCTTCAGTTTAACTGGTATTCTATCTACATCTGTAGTTATGTTACATTTATGCTTGAGGATCGGATGTATCTGTCCTTTCTGTAAGTTGTTGCCCTTCAAATATTCTAAATCATCATGAAGTTGTGATATATTAATAATTCTGTCATTCCAATGGTAATAGATTTAATTTTTAATAATTTTTTGCCACACAGATTTTTTGGTCGGGTTAAGTATATATTCAATTGCTTCATTTAGGTCATACTTTCTTAGGACTTTGTTGACAGTTATAAACCAGCTATTGCTTCGATCTCACTTGACAGTAAGTTGTCTGATTGCTAGCTTCTTCTCTATACTACTATCTTGTTGATGGCATATATTATTGAAAAATGTGGGTATTTTGATGTGAATTTGTGCTTCTATAGGTAGTATACCAGACAATCTGTACACAGCTGGATCATGGCATCTCATTGGTAGGGAGAGCAGTTGTTTTAACATTTTTTTTTGAAATACTTCCAAAGTTTCTAGATGTTAACCAGATGGTGTGATAAGTTCCATTCCATACAGTAATACAGGAGTAATGTAGGTTTTAAATAAATGCAACAGAGATTCTGGATGAAGCCTGTTATAACCATGAAATCCACTCCCAAATAAACTGTATGCACTCCTCCTTGCTTTGGTAATATTTGTTTCAACGCTGACATTAATATTTCCTTTCATATTTGTAGTTCTGATGATACCTACATGAGTTGCTTGTGTTACATTGGGCATTTTAATGTCATTCATCCTTAGATCTTCCTGGATTTCTTTTGTTTGGTTTCTTTTGCCCTCGATCTTTATGATGACACTCTTTTTTGGTTGTAATTGGTATCCCTCTCTTTTTGCAAAGTCACGTGCCATATTGACCATAATTTGTGCATCAGTATGTGTTGTATTCAACGGAGCAATATCGTCTGCACATCCTGTATGATTTATAATATTACTGCCTATATTAAGGCCAATGTTGGAGTTTTGCAGTAGATTTTGCAGTGGAGTTATATAAAGTTTATACAGGTCAGCACTCAGCGTTCCTCCTTGCCTCACTCCTACATTTACGTCAAATACTTCTAATGTTTCGCCTGCCCATTTTACGCAGCTCCTGGCATTATAATGCAAATCTTTAATCATATTCCGGTTTTATCTTCTATTCCTGCATGTATACTCTTCTCAGTAAATGGGAGTGAATAACTTTATCAAATGCTGCTTTGGCATCTAACAGAATAAGGTATCCATCTACCTTTTCATCCATTAAATATCTGTATGTCTCCTCTACTGGAAGGGCAGCATTAAGTGGAGATGAACCTTTTGTAAATCCTCTTTGAGTAGGGTTTGTATTTCAAATACATTCATTTGTATTCTTTCCTTAATAACTGATTCAATGATTCTGCTAATTACCGGGAGAACTGTTATACCACGATAATTTGTAGCTACTTTTCTACATCCTTTATTTTTATATACTGGAGATAAAAGTCCAACCTTAAGTGAATCTGGGATTATGCCTAATTTAAACATACTATTTATTAAAGTTCTTAATGTTTAATGAATTCCATCATTCCATTCAATATATGTTCAATTGTCAGACCGTAATAATCAGGTTTTTTTTTCCTATTAATAGACCTAATAGCTTTATGAATTTCAAGTCTAGATACTGGGGTTATTGACGATGACTTTGCCATTTCTTCGATGATCGTATTCTCAAATTCCACCATTTGATGCTAACTAATAGCCTCTTAATTCAAATCGTCCGGTAATGCTAATTTGGAGAAGTGCTTGTGAAATCATTTAAGTGCACCGAAGAGATATAAGTTGTCGAAATACGCATATGCAGAAAATAAATTCACAGTAACTTCGGTATTTATTTATTTGTTACCACTGGGTCGATGTCTCTGCTGGTGGACTGTTAGTCCCCGAGGGTATTCACCAGCCCAGTAGTCAGTACTTCGGTGCTGACCCGAAAGCCGATTTTATTTCGAACCTTGCAATATCTATATTTTTGTAAATTTTTTTGACAACTAAGGAGTATCTCCCTCATGCAAAGCTCTGTCCTTAGCTGATTTTGGCTTTACCAAAGTACCGGTACCAAGTCTGGCTATCCCGAGTTCCTATCGTTATTTATGTTTGTCTCTTGTTTTCATTATTGTTTTTCTGGTGCAGTTTGCTTGAAAATTGTGGCATGTGATTGTAGTTCCTGGCCATTGTAGGTGTTTGCTGTTTTCCTGTTTTTGTAATTACATTTAGATCATATTGGGTATTTGTTCTCTATCAGTTTTTAACACATTTGATGTTATGGTCTTCCAAACATTTAGATTTTATCTGCACTGAAGAGACATAAGTTGTCGAAATGCGCATATGCAGAAAATAAATTCACCGTAACTTCGGTATTTAGTTATTTCTTAGCTATATTGTTTGCTCCCTTATATGTTTCATCCCCAACTTTAATTTCTTGAAGTAGTGAGCCGGCTTTTACACGATTTCGTTGAACTAATTTATAAAATATTTCCATGTATTTGATTTGGCTTCGAGTATTTCTTGTTTTTCATTTTCCTTCTGTACTGCAACTTCAATTCTTAAATCTCTTCGAAACTTCTGTTTTCCTCTTTTTTTTGTTGATTAAGAGTTGGTTATCGGGATCATTTGGACTGCCAGCAAGCCTCCATTCATTATAGGTTGATCTTTTTTCCTTCAGTGCATATTTAATTTCATCATTCCATACTTTCAACTTTGTTGAAAACAGCCTTACTGTCACAGCTTTCGACAGCAGAAGTTATAAGTAAATCTATGTTGGATTCTTTGTTCTATCGTTGAGATATCGTTCTCATTATTTTGCTTCAGTTGTTGTATGCCTTCGTCCACCATTGCTTTATACAAATCCATATCAACCTTTTCCCATTTAATCTTTGTTTTATTACTTGGTATAAACTCATCTTTCATGACTCGATAGTCCTATTTTATTTTCATGTTGATTGGGTGGTGGTCAGACGTATTGGAGATAATTTTAAGTATCCTTTTACCAGTTTTTAGTTCTATCTCTGAGATGTTATGTAGGAAATAGTCGATCTTTGAACATTCACATCCTTTTGAATTTGTGAATGTATTCCCCATATTTTCATATCTCAGATTTAATTGTTTCACTACATTAATAAGATATTCCTTTCTGGGATTTGATGGTTTATTTTGATTTAAATCAACATTGGTGTCACCCTTATGATAATTTTATGTGTTTGTTGATATTTCTGGCATATTTCATAAATTTCGTCAACACATTCTTGATATTCAACTATATAATTTTTACTGCCATTTGAAGGCAAGTTTACAGAGACTATTAAGGCAAGGTTTCTTGATAATTGAAGCTCAATACATTGAATATTTTCAGATCCATCTTGCGTAGGATTCATCAAGTGGTCTATACTCTTGTTCCAAAGAACTGCAACACCCCATATCCCCTAGGCATTGATATAGGTAGCAATGGTTCGTTCATATCACCTCCCTTCCCGGCATAGTTTATCTGGTTATGAACATCCTGTATTAAGTTTAACTCTTGTTTTCATTGTTGTTTTTCTGGTGTAATTTGCTTGTGAATTTTGGCTTGTGATTGTAGTTCCTGGCCATTGTAGGTGTTTGCTGTTATCCTATTTTTGTAACTGAGAATGAAAAAGCCAATGTTCTTGTATAAGTATAATTTTATTTTCTTTTAAGAGTTCGTATATAGAGTGCCCGCACTTGATATTCTTGCAGTTGTAAGATGCAATGCTTATACTTGTTTCAGTATTTGTATCTAATATTGATTCAGGATCCTCGGTACATGTGGATTGCGTCGAACTAAAAAATGATCAGGACCAGTAGTATCCATCACTGTTGATTGGTTCTGTTGAACTCTTACGTGAGATCCTTGTGCCCTATTTTGCACGGTTCTGCACCTATTTTACTGTTCTGATTATTTGCATCACGGTTGTTATTCGATGCTTGCATATATGCAGAGTTGACTTTTCTTTGTGGTTCTTTTCTCATATTTTGATAAAATATCGGTTACCCAGTTAGTATTTTCTCTCGATTTCCCGTATTGTTGTCTATATTTTCGTGCTCTTGCACCTTGTTTGCTCCTATTTTACAGTTGGTTTGAGATGTATTCTTTACCAGATGCACTGTTTGCTCAAGCTCATTTTCTTTTAGACTGTCAACATGTTTCTCTATGCTATCAAATACCACATCGGTAATCTTCCCGTGGAGTTGAATAAACCTTTGATTGAAGTGTTGATTTACATCATCAAATAAGTTTGATTGGTAGTTGGTTGGGTTTGCTGTTTTTCCTTTGTGCTACATTCCAGATTTTCCATTCGCTTTAGTAATACTTTGACTGTTTGTTCAAGCTCCAAATTTCTAAGTTCTAATTCTTGACATCTCGTTTCGAGTCTTATTTTACTGTTAATGGTTTCGTTTATGGCTCTTTCCTTGATTTTTAAATCTTCTTCTAATTTTCTTAGTTTATTTTCTTTTAGCCTTAACTCACTAGATTTAATTTCTTTCTTCTGGTCAATTTTCGTGGCAGTCTCATTATTTTTAGTTTTTGTGGTTGAGTCTTCATTTAATGCATGTTCATCTGGTGATGTATTCAATATTTTGTCAGAACTTGACGATTCTGCTTCTTTTGTACTAGTCTATGTATTATATATGCATGATAAACATGTGGGATCTTCATTTTCAGTCCTCATACATCTTGTGTGACTCGCCTTATGACAAGTAGAACAACGATCTGTTTCAGCAGTGATAGCTGGATTACAAGCAAAACATAATTCTGAGGCTTCATAAACTTCATTGACTGTCGTACTGAGCAGCGTGGCTCGGGCGTTCATTTGTGGTAATTAGACTACTTCAGCTGGAGTTAGCATCTTAACAGAGGTTTCATTATCAAGATCGCTTGATTGCCTGTCACGATAAAATTCTTCCTCAATAAGGCTTAGTGCTAAACTTTCTTCAGTTGTTCCACTGTGTTTAATGAACATATTCTGTGATTGGTCGACACATACCCTGCATGTGTATCTTTCCTGTTCATCAAATTATTCTCTATTTGGCTGATTTCATCGTTCGTTAAACGCTGACATTTGTAGTGAATCCAGTGGTCTCCATTTGTACAGTATATACTTCTTGTTCTACATGGCTTATTACATTTTGGACAGTTAATTTGCTTTTTAGTATGGGTATCTTTGTCTTTGGTCTTAAAGATTTGTAGCGGTTGGGTTTGTAGTTGAAGGTTAAGTTGATCTATATCAAGGTCAATATTCTTGGCATTTTTAGGATTATCTCTTGTATTTGCTGAAATCTATATCGATAAATTTCAGAGCATCTTTGCCGTTGACTTAAAGTCTGCTTTTGGTAGTGTACAGATTGATAGTATAACACACTTAAATTGTTATCTGAACAACTGCTCTCCCTGTTCGATCTGTAGTTTTCATTATTTGAGGCCTAATATTATCCTCATCAATATTTTCATAATATGCTAATGTAGCCATTTTTATTAATTCAAAGATAACTGGGTCTTCTGTTATAACAATACCACCACCCGTGAGAGTGTATTGGAGTGTCCTGTCCCTTTCTGTTACTCTTAAGTGCTCTATTTATATTCAATTAATAATTGGTGTTGGATTGAAGTATATTCATCTTCCTACCACTAACCATGTTTTGTACTTCAAGTTCCATATTCTATCCTTAATTTATCAAATTCCTATAATATTAAGGAGACTGTATTCGCAATCTTTATATTTCTAGCAGCGTGGCTTGGTCATTCCATGCCGTCTGCTGTGCATGGTCTAGAATTTATAAAGGCTGATTTGACGAGTGAACGGGCTAACAGAGTGGCTTTTTCATTCCATGCCATCTGTGTTATATATCAATAACAGTCCTTAGATATTTGTTGCGATATGTCTCTAAACCAGGCTTTTGCTAGTAAAGGTAATGGCTGGATTCCGTCTCTATACAGACTAAAATTGTAGTATTGCTTAGTTGTTTTTTGCTTGCCCCTTTTGACTTGTTTTCTCGACCTGACAAGCGTGTTTAATAATGGAGAGCTCCTGCGGTTTTCTCTTAGTTGATAGCATGTATTTCTTTATTAACTAAATCTATTCTTCCCTTCAGTTGTTTATTCTGGTCTAAAAATACGAATGGATCTTGTGTTTGTTCCAATGATAAATTGAGAAGTATGGAATTTCAAGAAATGTAAATTAGTTGCCTGTCAATTAAACCTTCTCTCATATGGGTAAAATGTTTTTGTCGCTCGGTGCACAAATCACACTAAAGTTGCAAAAAGAGAAACCTCAAAGAAGAAGCCGTAACTTAAACAAAACCGTATTCAATTAAATTGGAAATTGGAATTGAATATTTATCAATCAAATCTGGATATCGTCCAATAAATTTCTTCAGAAAAACCATTAATCTGCATTTCTCGAAGCCTTGATTTAAAAGTTTACGAATTAAATATCTGTGTCGTTTCAAAAAATCTGGATAGGGACTACAAGCTCTAGCGTAACGGATTAATTGAAAAATATATACTCCATACGCTGGGGAAGACGGAATATTACTATCGAGGTGTGGAAAGTTTACAATATCAAAATTGAAATCGTCTCGTTAGTCATAAATACGTGTGCTGAGGTTGCCACTGTCGTCAAACTCCAAAAGTAAATCTAAAAACGAAACAGAAAGGTCAATGTCTGTAGTCTCCTCTATTTCAAGTTCTTGGGAATATATAGTCGGCAAATTTACTATTATTAAGCGACAAGACATCATCAATATATCTGTATGAGTAATTAAGGGATCTAGCCCCTTAAAATTTATTTTGGTTGACCAAATTTTGCAAAAATTCTGTTTCGTAAGTGAACAAAAACAGGTCGGCTAAGAGAAGAGCACAATTTGTACCCATAGGAATGCCGACTGCCTGTTGGAATATCTTGCCCCCGAACTGGACAAATATGTTGTCAATGAGAAATTCCAACATGCTGATCACCTGTTCGTCAGTGTAGTATCGTATGTTACCCTTTGGTACTTTGTTAGTAAAATATGTAGATGTATATGCTAAAGCTACATATTTAAAGCTCTGTCCTTTATTGTAAGTAAATGCGTTCTTGATAAGATCAATCAAACGACTTTTCAATTTTGAATGGGGAAGAGTAGTATAGAGTGTAGAGAAATCGAATGTTTTCAACGAGTGGATCTTTTAAAGTGACCGGGTTTTTCAAATTGTAGATACCGGAAATCGTGTTCAGCTTGCATTGGCCCCATTTCTATAATCCTGGAAAAGAGTTTTAATTAATCTTTTTTTTAGCTCACCTGACCCGTCCGTCCTTTAATTGTTCACATTTTGATCATCTCCTTTGAAACCAATTAAACAACTCAGTAGAAAAAAGAAGGGAAGCGGGGAATGTGTCAAAGAGACAACGACCCAAAGGGGAGTAATAACAACTCAAAGCCACCATAAGATCTTTAATGAACGGTGAGAAAACCCCACACCCAACGGTAGGTCGGAGTCGGCCCCTGAATAAAGAGTAATCAAGTTCAGCGAAATCAACATCATTCTAGACTCCTATAGACATTAAGTAAACTAACTAGAAAAAAGACAAAAACACACAAAGGCTAAATAAATTTCCTGACTTAGGACAGGCGCAAACCTGCTGCGGCGGGGTTAAACTAGTTTTATTGGGCCCAAACCTTCCCCCTACAGCCAATGTGATAAGTCAAAAAACAATCGTAACAACAGTAAAATTCAGTTGGCAACAGGACTGAGTCAATTGTGAAAAATGAAACTGAAAGAACTAAATATACGGACATAAACATGAATTCACAAGAGACTACTAGCAGTTTACTGACATGCCAGGTCCAGACCCATTACCAACTGACAAAGTAAGTTATGTACCCTCAGTATACAGCTTCAACCAAGATCCCTTCCTGTGAGGAGTTTAGGATAATGATTTCATGCATATACCGGAATACATAACCCGTGTCCATGCAATACAGATTTTAGAAATTTAGAATGTGTTTAGACTACCTTTCCGAATTGCAACATTGAACTAAGAAGTGAGAAGTTAGAAGTAAGAAGTAAGAAGTTAGAGGTAAGATGTAGGAAGTTAGAAGTTAGAAGTAAGAAGTTAGAAGTAAGAAGTAAGAAGTTAGAAGTATGAAGTTACAAGTAAGAAGTAAGAAGTCGGAACTCGGAAGTCCAAATCCGGCTTTCGTACATTGGTGTCTAAAACAATTTTTCTACATTTATGATTTGGCGGTAAGCTTGCTTGTTGTTCTCAACTCATTGCAGTACGGTAAAAAAGTCCTTTAAAACTGAACCGCATAGGACTGCAAGGATCATTCGAACTAAGCATTAATTAAAAATGTTCTGTAAAGATATAGCTATGCTCGTGCAATGTATCTGTACATGATGGTTGTTGAGTTTTTGAGCGCTTTATTATTTCAGAAGTTCTAAGCTTAGACATATACTAAACGGAAATTGATTCCTAAATATCTTTAGTGCGTATAATTTTGTGTAATTGTGTAAACCTAGTTATAGGTTTGGTATGTTTGTAGTTTGTCCACACAAAACATAAATAAGAATGTTATGTGCATACCATAATTATTTTAACGGGTATCCTTTATTATATTCCTTTATTAATACACCTTTTATGTATTCACCCAAACAGGCTTGTGTACTTACATTATTCTAATTTTAAATGTTTTGCTCAAATAGCGTAGTAAAGATTGTTTCTGTAAAATATCATCCAAAAATTCGAACTCGGTTGATATTTTAACCTCAGTTATAGGTAAGCAGTTCATGCTTACCCTTCCGGAACCCCCAAAGTTACTCCCGGTTTTATTTGGGAGTTCACACTGTCAGTGCTTAAGGTTTTTATGTTGTCTTGTATATCACATTGTCATCTTTTAGTTTTGTCTTCGTTGGTAATGTTTGTGGAACCGATTTGTCCTTGTAATTGTCCAAAAACTTAATATATAATAAAGAAGCTTTTCAAACTTGTACCTTGGTACTGTTATAGAAGTAACACGTACCGTGGATTTTAGTCGGTTTTGTCTACTGGTAAGAAATCACATAAACCAACCAGTCAGCAAACAGATCTTTCAACACCATATTCAAGCTGGCTCTCTGACAGGTGCCATGCATGCAGCAGATTATTCTTACCCTTCCGAAGCACCTGATGATACCCCAGCTTTTGTAGGGGTCCACCCTGCTAGTGCTTTAGTTATGTGGCGTTCTTGTTCATTTTTGTTTATTTGTTTAGTCTTTGTCATACTGTCTCAATTCATGTTGGATATGATTTGCCGTGATTTTGGATTTGCGAATTTAGAATTCTCCCTTTTCTCTTTCTTGCTTCGGTATTCGTTTGCCGATGTATTATGCATATTAATATAGTAAGTGGTTTATAGTTCATAAACACTGGGCCTTAAAGACATTTCATAGATATATGTGACGTTTTAATTGGTTGACTAATGTGAAACGTAATATAACGTCCATTTTGTCGCAAATTACCTCCTCTTTACCGTAAATAATTTTAACACCGGAAACTTTGTGAAATATCTTCGTTAAAAGCAAATGACATGAACATTTTTCGCTTTTGCGTATTAAAGATACAAACGATCAATTTTTAACAGTATAAAAAAAAAAGATTTATAGTAAATTCCTTTTTATTAAGCTAAAGATTGCCTTTGCGTATTTATCTCCTGCATTCTGTGTAAATTAAGGTAAAAGAATGGCCAGAAATGTGTAAACTTCGACGATGATTCTGCGAACAGCAAGCACGGTGATTCATTCTGAAGGGGTCTTCAAATGCTCCGATTTAAAGCAAAATTATATAGACGGATATATAATTGTTCATCTACCTGAATATCTCACTATATCTCATTGTTTCTTTTTCATTACAGCGGGATCCCCAGTTTTGGACTATGGCGAAAGAGAAAGAGAAAGTGAGTAAATATTATTTTGATGTTGCTTTACAAAACAATTAACAATCTGTAATTCCATGCTTGATGTATCTTGAAGATAAATTCTCCTTTGGTAAACAATCAAATGCCTCTGTAGAATTTCTGATTACATGAATGCTTACTTCTCTCACAATGTGATTTTAAGACATCTTCAGAGCAAATCAGTCATACCTCAAAATGGGGAAAATATCTTTTTTTGTAATTTGTTTATTTTTCAAGTAAGCATGTTAAATTACAATACGACAGAAACATGTAAAGTACAAAATATCATTCTGACAGTGTATATACACTTTCAGTTTGAACAATGTGAATAGCACGAGTATAAATACTGTTTATATTTCAACTCTATCCGAGTCTTTCTCCAAACAACATAGAATATAATAAAACAATAAACTATTTACAAACAACTACACTACAAAACGTAATTTAATCAGTAAACTACATGTCGGAGACTGAAGGCGTGACCTCAATTAAAGTGATGTGAAAAAAAATTTTTGTTGCTGTCTGTTCATAATTTTTTATAGCAAAAATTCTATTTTTGAACGAAGTCATTTATTGATCTATAGTCCTGATATTAAGACTGGGTTTTAAACGATCAATCCAGTAGCTTTCTTTAGATCTTCTCTGGTTTACATTCCACGATCTATTTTGATCTATTGCGATGACTTGCATATTTTGCCAGTTGTGATTCCCAGTATTAAAATGGATTGCAGTGGCCTGGTACTGATCTTTGTTTTCGATATGGTTACGGTGCAAGTTAATGCGAAGATTGAGCGCATTTCCTGTCTCACCAACGTATTGTTCTTTACGGACAGAACATGTAACCAGATAGATGACATTGGGCGATTTACATTATAATTCTCCAAAGATTTTGAAAATATCAACGGTAGCTGTACTTTGAAAAGTTTCAGTCGTGGAACTATATTTACACAATCTACAACGTCTATCCCGACATGTTGTAAACTGGCCTTTCTCGGCTGATGGTAGTTTAGCTCTGACGAGGATGTCTTTCAGGTTCTTGGGTCGGCGAAAAGATACAAGTGGGGGTTCAGGGAAGAGGGCTTTCATTTTGGGTGACGTATGGAGAACAGGCATACATTCTCGGGATATTTCTGACAGGTGTGGCAACTTGGGGTGGAAGGTAGTAACCCACGGAATACGAGAATTTTTCTTCTTGTAATAATTGAGTTCGATCAATTGATTACACTTTTTGAATTGTTTTTTCAACATCTTTTTCTTTATAGCCTCTGTTAAACAAAATCTTATACTTTGAATAGGTTGCTACAGGGATGTATCAACCCTCAAAAAACAAATATAACTTTTTTCAGGTTGAAAAAATCCAAGTAGCAACCTATGGCAAAGTCAATAATTGTATAATATCGCTAACATTTTAATCATTTATAATCACATCAAGTATAGAAATTATTGGAATAAATCACTTCTAGATGGTATTTCTGGAGATTGTATTTCAGATTCCAAATTCTATTAATCAAATATATATATTATTTTACCAAAAATTGGCTGAAAATTTATATCGCATACATTCAAATCGTTTCGAAACACTTCAAATATGAAGTTATTGGAATAAATCTCTTCTAGATGCTATTTGTTAAAGATTGCATAGACATTTCACTTTCAAAATTCTATTGATCAGGTGTTATTTTTCCAAGAAATTATCAAAAGTTAATATCGTAAGCATTCATATCATATAATTTATTGGAATAAACCACTTCTAGATGGTATGTTAGGAGATTGTGTTCTCATTTAACATTCAAAATTCTATTAATCAGATATTATTAAAAAAAAACAACAAAAAAATAAAAAAACATTCAAACCATCTCAAAACGTTTCAAATATGGAAATGATTAGAATAAATCACTTCTAGATGGTCCTTCTTATATCACATTCCATATTCTATTAATTAAGAAAAAATTCATGGGCACCGGTGGTTTGTTGGAGATTTACATATGGGTGGCCATTATTTTCGTGAATATTTTACCCAGAGCGTAGCGTAGCGGAGCGAGGGGTAAAATATACGAAAATAATGGACACCCATATGTAAATCGACTACAAACCACCGGCGAACATGAATTTTTTCGATTCTAATATGACATTTCATGATCTGAGCGGACCTAAAGTGTACACGGTAACGACAGCCATTACTTCAGATTTACTGACGTTTTTGTGCACAAAACGTATTGTGACGTCGTCAATTTCAGCGTAAAGACTGTTGTGAAATAGCTCATTATGTTATTGGAGATTTTCATATGGCTGGTAGTCATGGTTTCCATTGTTCCCATATTAGAATCAGATATTAATTTGCCAAACTTCATAATGAGTTTACATCGAATGCATTCAAATTATTTTGAAACACTTCAAATAATGAAATTATTGGAATAAATAACTTCTAGATAGTATTTGGAGATTGTATTCACATTTCACATTCAAAATCGTACAAACGAATAAAGAAATCGTTTAAACGATTTTAAAATTGTATAAACGAATTAAAAAAAAAACGTTTAAACGATTTTAAAATCCCATCCGGAGCACCTGATGTCACTCCCGGTTTTTATGGGAGTTCACACTGTCAGTACTTTAGTTTTTCGTGTTGTCTTGCATATCATACTGTACAATTTTAGTTTTGTCTTCGTCAGTGATGTTTGTGCTACCGATTTGTCCTTGTGATTGTTTGAATACTATAAAGATTTACCAAAGCTTTTCAAAATTTTACCATGGTACTGTTTGAGGGTTAGAGAAGTAACATGTACCATGGATTTCAATTGGTTTTGTCTAAGGGTTAGAAAATGGCATTAACCAATCCGCAACCAAACAGATCTTTCAAAAAATATATGCCTCACTGATAGTGTGACGGGTGTCGTTAGCGGGGCAGGACATGCTTACCCTTCCGGAGCACCTGATGTCACTCCCGGTTTTCATGGGTGTTCACACTATGAGTGCCTTAGTTCTTAATGTTATCTTTTTATTTCCGTGCATTGTAGCTGTCTCACGTCCTAGTTTTGTCTTTGTTTTATCTGTTACCGTTTTTGCCATGTCTTTGGACTTCGATTTTTGTAGGCATCGCTTCCCTTGTTCCTTCGGTATTCTACTGCCGTTGTTTTAAACGACTTTACAAAAATCGTACAAAAGACTTTACAAAAATCGTTTAAACGATTTTTGATATCGTACTATCGATTTTTAAATCGTACAAGCGAATTAAAAAAAAAACGTACAAAAGATTTTAAAAATTGTTCTAACGGTTTTAAAATCGTACAAACAATTTAAAAAAACCGTGAAAGTGATTTTTAAAATCGTTTTAACGATTTTTATTACATTGTTTTTCTTCTACTTGGCCCGAATAAGTTGTCGTACTAAAATCATTAAAATTGTGTTTCATAAAGTAAAAAAAATTCTTCAAAATATTATGATGAATAAAATTTTCAAAAAACTGAAATGGTTTTGGTCATTTTTATAGACTGAGTTTAAATCCGAACTAAAAATCTAACTTTTCATCCCTTGAATATGCTAAAATTAATTAATATTGTGCTTCTATTATTAAACTCTTTCGAACTGATAGAACAAATAAATTTTCAAAAAAAAAAAAAAAAATTCAATTGTTTTTGTTATTTTAAAAAATTTTGTTTAAACTGCAGACTAAAAATCTTACTTTTCAATCCCTAAGTATGTTAAAAGTCATTTAAATTGTGTTTCGCAAATGATAAATCCCCTTCGAAAGGATATAATGAATAAATTGTTCAAATATTTCAAATCTTTTGGTCATCTTTATAGACAGAGTTTAAACCGCTTACTGAAAATTAAACTTTTCAAGCCTTAAATATGTTAAAATTCATTAAAATTGTGTTTCGCAAAATATAAAACTCCTTCGAAAGAATATGATGAATAACTTTAATGAAATTTAAATTGTTTTGGTCATTTTTATAGGCTGAGTTTCAACCGCACTCTAAAAATCTAACTTTTCAAACTTAAATATGCTGAAATTTGTTAAAAGTGTGTTTCACAAAAAATAAAACTTCTTCGAAAGGATATGATGAATAAAATTTTCAAACAATTCAAAATGTTTTGGTCATTTTTATAGACGGGTTTTAAACCGCAGCTAAAAATCTAACTTTTCAAGCCTTTAATATGTTAAAAAAGTAATTAAAATTGGGTTTCGCAAAAGATAAAACTCCTTCGAAAGGATATGATGAATACAATTTAAAAATATTTTAATTGTTTGGTCATTTTTATAGACAGAGTTTAAACCGCACACTAAAAATCTAACTTTTCAAATTTAAATATGCTGAAATTTGTTAAAAGTGTGTTTCAAAAAAGGTAAAACTTAGAAAGGATATGATGAATAAAATTTTCATAAAATTTAAATTGTTTTGGTATTTTTTTTTTTATAGACAGAGGTTACACCGCACACTAAACATCTAACATTTTAAACTTAAATATTTTGTTGAAATTGTGTTTTGCAAAAGATAAAACTCCTTCAAAAGGATATGACGAATGAAATTTTCAAAATAATTCAATTGTTTTGGTCATTTTGATAGACAGAGTTTAAACCACAATCTAAAAATCTAACTTTTCAAGCCTTCAATATGTTAAATTTTATTAAAATTGTGTTCACAAAAGATAAAACTCCTTGGAAAGGGTATCTTGAACTTTCTATGAGGTATGGGCAAAGGTCATTGTTGAAGGTCTCATGGTGACTTCAAGATGAAGAACAACAATAAAAGCGTTGTTCCATTGTTTGGTTTTGCAATGTGCTTGTAGAGACTTTGTCTCATGTACATTTACTCCATATCCCTCCATTGCTTCGCACACTAAAAATCTAATTTTTCAAACTTAAATACGCTAAAATTTGTTGAAATTGTGTTTCGCAAAAGGCATAACTCCTCCGAAAGAATATGATGAATAAAATTTCCCCAAAAATTAATTTGTTTTGGTTATGTTTATGGACAGAGTTTAAACTGCAGACTAAAAATCTTACTTTTCTAGCCTTAAATATGTTAAAATTCATTAAAATTGTGTTTCGTGAAAGATAAAACTCCTTCAAAAGGATGTAATGAATAAGATTTTAAAAATATTTCAATTGTTCTGGTCATTTCTATAGACAGAGTTTAAACTAAACACTAAAAATCTAATTTTTCAAGACTTAGATATGTAAAAATTCATGAAAATTATGTTGTGCAAAATACAAAACTCCTTTGAAAGAATATGACGAATAAGATTTTAAAAAAAATATTGTTTTGGTCATTTTCAAAGATCGAGTTTAAAACGCAGACTAGTATTATGCAGTTTAGATACCCAATTCTCATTCACAAATACATGTAAACGATTTAAATTGAAACAAAATACAGCATTCGTAATTCAATCAAACTGTCTCTCAAGGTCGAAAAAGTTGTATTTATCAACCTGGAAACACACGATAATATTATGTTTATTCCTTTTGCCTTAAAATTCCAATTATTTACGTATCCGTCATACGTGATTTACTGATTGATACAATGCGTTATTGACGGACGTGATCAGTAAAATACGTTTACATCAGGTATTAATTTTCCAAGAAATTACCAAAAGTTAATATCGTAAGCATTCATATCATTTTGAAACACTTCAAATATAGCATTTATTGGAATGAACCACTTCTAAATGGTATTTTAGGAGATTGTGTTTTCATTTCACATTCAAAATTCTATTTATCAGAAGAAAAAAGAAAAAAAAGACTAAAAGTTTATATCACAAACATTCAAATCATTTCGAAACATTTCAAATATGGAAATGATTAGAATAAATCACTTGTAGATGTTCCTTCTTATATCACATTCAAAATTCTATTAATCAGATATTAATTTGCCAAACTTCATCAAGATTTTACATTTCAAGCATTCAAATCATTCTGAAACCTTCAAGTATTGAAATTATTGGAATAAATAACTTCTAGATGGTATTTTTGGAGAATGTATTCACATTTCACATTCAAAATTCTATTGATCAATATTTTACTAAGAAAGTTGATATCGCAAACAGTCAAATCATTTCGCAACACTTCAAATATAGAATTTATTGGAATTAATCATTACTAGATGGTATTTTTTGAAATTTTGTTGACATTTCATATTCAAAAGTTTGACTTATGCCAGTTGAATATTACATTGTCAAAAATTCTTAAGAAGTTTATATCACAAAAAGCGAATCTTTTCGGAGAACTTCAAATTGAAAGCCTATATAAAATAACTGAATACCGAAGTTACTGTGGATTTACTTTCTGCATTTGCGCAATTCGACAACTTTTGTCTCTTCAGTGCAGATAAAATCTAAAAATTTGGAAGACCATAAACTAAAATATGTTTAAAAACTGATAGAAAACAAATAACCAATATGATCTAAATGTAAAGCCAAAATCAGCTGAAGACAGAGCTTTGCATGAGGGAGATACTCCTAAGTTGTCATTAAAATTTACAAACATTTAGATATTGTAAGGATCCAAAAATAATCGGCTTTCGGGTCGGCACCGAAGTACTGACTACCGGTCTAGTGAATACCCTCGGGGACTTACAGTCCACCAGCAATGGCATCGACCGCCAAGTGATATTTTCAGAGATTGTGTCGAAATAAATTTTGAGTGGCGTGACGTTTTACCCAAATATACCCAAATACAACCAAATATACCTAAACACACCAAAATGCACTTTAACATAAGCAATAAATGGTTAAAATTGTTGTAATCTGTATGTTAATAATAGTTTTTAACATTTTATTGATGAGATTCATTTTTGTCATTACATTTGTATTAATGTGAAATAAGGCTAAGATATTCCATGCCCCTATAATCACGAGAACAACTGCCACCAAATGCGCTAATAAATACATGTATCTCAACAAGTCGTTATTTCAATTTGCTTTGGTACATGTTTATTTTAAAGGTGATTTTTTTTTCATAAATAACAAAATTCCGAAGTAACTGATAATTTATTTTCTGCATATGCGCATTTCAACAACTTATGTCTCATCAGTGTCGATCAAACCAAAACATTTGGAAATCCATTCACCGAAAAACGTGGAAAATTATGTCATTTTAAAATAAATTTAGTAAATGTTTTATTATTTTGTCAAAGTATTTGGGGGCCAAACCTTCAGGGAATTGAATGCTTTTGTGTTATCCTTTAACTTTATATAAAAAAGTCACAATTTGAATGAAAAAAGGTAAAAATATCACAAACAAATGATATTTTTATATTTTCTGCATGAACAATTATGTTTAAAAGCGTTAATTGGTGTATTTGGATATATTTTTCGTGGTTATAAGGGTAACATAATATCGAAGTTTAAAGTGACATTTTTCAATGCAAATACTTTAAAAATTCATATTTTAAGTTCATAAAACTGTTTAAAATGTATAATTTTAATTATTTTGATTCATTTTTGTCTTCAGTGCAGTTTATTTGTGTATTAAATTTGGTATATTTGGGTGTAATTGGGTATATTTGGGTGTATTTGGGTGAAAAGACACCCCGAATTTTGAGTATTTCCTGATTATAGTGATTTACAATAAGTATTCAACGAATGCATGCACCAGAATTTTGTCGAATGTTCAATTTTTTTTCCAAACACTTCCCGTAAAGGAATCGTTAAAATAAATGGTTTATTGTACTTGATTTACATTCATCTTTAATATTTATTAATAATATTTCAAAATATTCATTTCATTTCCTATTGTAATTTATCATTAGTATATTTGTAAATTTTTTCACGGACTTTAACATATATTTTAGATCAAAATTCAAAGTATAATTAAGAAAAAATAATTAATTGTAATTGCAGAAGTACTAGACTAAGTATTCCGATATTTTAATCAACCTGAATTGAAATAAAAAAATGGCTTGTGACGGATGACTAATGCAATCTGATTGGTTGAATGGTGAACGGTGACGGATGACGGGTGACGAGTACAAACAAGCTCTTACTTAATAACAGTGAATCCTAACGGATGAATGATCTGACGGATGCCCTTTGAATCTTGAATGATCTGACGGATACCCTTTGAATTTTGAATGATCTGACATGACTTATGACTGATCGGTGACGGATCGCAAAAATCGGAATGTTTACTAGTCCAGGGACTATAATATGATAGCCACCATTGCTTGATTTACCAGTATAATAGATTGTCTATCAACGTAGACTGCGTAATCCATTGGTTTTGACATGCGAGAGGTGATACTGGCTGATATAAGACACGAAGCAACGGCAGTAGAATACCGGAGGAACGAAGCACAAGAATACACAAATCAGAGTTCAGAGACAAGGCAAAGCAAGAACACCAGAAGGCGGAAGATGAATCGATCAGTTTCACCCATTCTGTTAAAATGTAACTCTAATTGTACATTCCAAATGATAATTTGTTAAATCATTACGTTTATATTGAGTTTATATCTTTAAATGAATCAGATAACAGGGAGCACATAAGAAGGTCGAAAATACAAAAAATACCAAAGTTGCATAAAAAAGTAAATTTCGTTATACTGTGCAGGTGTTTCAAGGGGTAACCTCTCATCAACAGCATTAAATAATATGGAAAGCCATAATCCAAAAGTAACCCAAGAAGAAGTACTAATTTCCAAAAATATCGAAATAGGGAGCCAAATCCAGTCTCAAGAACATAAAAAAAACAATTACAGGCCACAATCCACAAGAGAAATGCACTACTAATACACAATTACAAGACAAAAGGTAAACAAGGACAGGTGCTTTGAACTTGGTACCAACGCCAGCAAAACCAAGTGGCATAGGAACTGTTTTATATGTTTTATTTAAACATATCTAAAAGGTTACACATTTAATTTATCAGAATGCTTGGTGAAAATTTCTTTATGTTGTTTTGTTTTCTAGTAACGGTTCGGTATAATTGTCTTTTTGTGCTTTACAATAAATTTGTAGTAATCCTTTCCTCTATGCAATGAATTTTTCTTGTTCTTCGTTACTTATTTGACATCCCATTTTGTATCGATTCAAATTTGATACGCTCCTTGATATTTTATATTGGTCTTTCTCTTTTAGATATATTACACTTGTTAATTCTTTGACAGTTTGAAACAGACTTTTGTAGTAAGGAATATCCAACATATAGTTACTTATTTTGACAATTAAATATGGATATTTTCTATAAGACTATCAATTTGATAATATACATAACTACATTTCCTTTACTGTCTTCCTGATTAATATGTAAGTTTTGCTAAAACACTATTACAACAGGTGTTTCCTATACGAAAATCACACGTTTTATATCTGTTAATAATCTATCAATCCAAATCTCATTATTTTTCAGGATTGTTGGTGGGGTTATTAACTCGAAGGGCGTGTATTTATCGTTGTTCAGCTAGTTGTCCAAATGCCACAGGTCATGATGGCAGAGGAAGAAGGGAGTGCGTTAGGAATTGCTTAAGCATCAGTTGCGATAACGTTGATTTCTCGACTTTGACAAGAAAAAGAGTTACGTGTCTTTATCCATCATTGATATAATATGTAAACATTAAAAACAATTTTATCAGAAATTATTGTCAAAATGAATATTTCTGTTTCAGTTTATTGCCTGATATGTACAAAACGGAACCATACCTAACAGTAATAAACTTATTTCTATTTTCAATGAAAACAGCAGGTATATTGACGATATCCTTACTATTGATAATCCTCAGTTTTTAGATTATGTAGACATTATTTATCCACAACAACTGAAATTAAATAAAGCTAACAATGATTCCAAATGTTGCCCTTTTCTGGATCTGACTATCATTATTGACTCTGGTAAAATCAAAACCAAAATATATGATAAAAGGGATGATTTCGATTTCACTATTACTAATGTCCCTTTTCTTTACGGCGACATTCCCCTTGCTCCATCCTACGGGGTGTATATTTCCCAACTGGTACGATTCGCACGAGTTTGTTCTACTCTTGGTGATTTCAATGAACGTAACCGTACCATTTAAGAAGTTTTGTAATAGATATGAACGTGCTATATCTAAATATGGCGTTACTCGTAAACAGCTTATTACTTTGGACATTTCCAGCCCTCAGATTTGCGGAAATGATGTTAAAAAATGCCAGAAATTGATAAAAAATTAAGAAAAACTGGGACGTAACTTACATACTTTACGTATTAGGGGATATCGGCGAGATATTCTGCTTGCATCCGTTAACTTAGCTCTGAGACCTAGTGACCTGAAAAGTTTGCACACATACTGGCCTCTCACTGATACCGTCGATGTCTACTGAAATTTATGATGATTCTTGACCAAATCCTTCGGGAAGTTTTGAGTTTGATTTTTCTTCCGTAGTGCGACAGTGTTCTACCAGCAGACTAGGCTCCTTAAGCTTGCCGGCTTCTTAGCGGCGAGCACCCCTTGACCCATCTTTGAAAATTACGTATTGTCTTTTTCTGTCCTTTCAAGATTGTGGTCATGGAGTTAGTAGTCTACCTGTATTGGGTTTTATTCGTATGTTTTATACTACAGGGAAACGGGACAGATAAAGGGGAGGTTTGGGTACCCATAAACCAGTTTAACCCTACCGCTGGCTTTTGCTAGTGCCGGTACCAAGTCCGGCTGTCCCGAGTTCCTATCGTTGTCTACGTTTGTCTTTTGTCTTATACGTGATTTTCTTGTGTAGTTCCCTTGCAAATTGTTGCATGTAATTATAATTTTCAGCCATTGTAGGTGTTTCCTGTTATCCATTTTGTAACATTAATTGTCAAACAGTTTACTCCTGATATATGTTTTGCTCAGTACACGTTTGTTTTAATTCGATTGTTGAATAGTTTACTCCTGATCTTTGTTTTGCCTAGTACACGTTTGTTTTAACTCGGTTGTTAAATAGTATACTCCCGGCCCTGTATTTTGCGTAGAAGACGTTTGTTTTAAGGTCAATGAGGAAACAAACCCCAGAAAAAAATTATCATTTAAAATCCTTTGCTTTTGGATAAATTGTAGTACTATAGTTGTTGGCTATTACGTGAAATTTACACCCCTTTGCCAGTTTTTTCTTGAGATATATAGGACAAGAGTTACCTGCTACTTGGTGTGCCCTCGCATTAACAATAATGTTTTAGGGTATACTGTAATGTGCAGGTTGTTAGTAGGGAAAACATATCCATCAATGGTATAAACTGTGACTATTGACTATGTAATAATATAGAACCATCTTAAATCTTGCCACCCCATAGCCTCAGAAGTACTACAATACCAACTTAACTTTATTTTCCTTACTTCTTTATGTCATCTTCTTATTTCCGTGCATTGTGGCCGTCCATGTTTTGTCTTTGATTTTCTCTGTTGCCGTTTTTACCATGTCTTTTGACTTCCTTTGTTCCTTCGGTATTGTACTGCCGTTTTTTTACGCCTTTTGGCATTTGTCAGACTATATTCTATGCCATAAAAATTTGTCATCAAAAATTTATTATTTTTTTTATTGAATATTTTATTTAGAATCACAACAATAATACATCAAAAATCAGTATGGCAAACCCTACATTTAAGAAATTTACAAGCCCTGAAAGTTGACAACATTGCCCTGCTCCCCTGAAAAGATATTACCGTAACTAGAACAAAATTCTGAAATGATGTCATCGACTGTGCTTGTAAGACTAAAACCAAACCAACAAAGTCATGTGAATATATATGGTCTTCTGTTGACTTGAATAGGAAGTTGTAGGTTGCACATGCACAGCTGGAAGTAGATAATTTCTTGTCTTTTGTTTTAAAAAAGTGTCATTAACATATTCTAATTGTGTGATATTTTGTAAAATAATATCCTAAAGAGAGATAAGGAGCCAGCAAGCGGGATCGTAAGTGGTGTTTATTTTCTGTTGGCCCCTACTGCAAATGACCTGACTATACATGAACTTTAGATGAAGTTGACTATATGAAGGGTTGATATATATATTATTTCTCGTTCCAAATAGCTCGGGAGTGATCGTTATAAAGCAGAATTCACCAGTGGCTTGTACTGGGAGTATTTCTGTCACGTCTGCCTTAATTGTTTGGAAGTGAAGTTAGCTTTTATTTTTCTGGTGTGATTTTCCTTTCTCAACATTTTTATTGTGTTTTATTCTATTATTATCATACCCATGGACCCATGGACGCTAATTGTGAACCTCTACTTGAAGACTTGTTTCTATATTCTAAGGAGACGAATTTCTTCAGAGATTCGTTAAAGATCATAAAAGATGCCACATCCTTCAATCTCACTTTTACACGTTTTCCGGTTTATGATCTTCCAAATGTGTTGGATGGTTCTGCACTGATGAGACAGCAGTTGTCAAAATGCGCATACTCAGAAAATAAATTAACAGGACCTTCGGTATTTTGTTGTTTATTACCACTGGGCCGATGCCTCTGCTGGTGGACTGTTAGTTCCAAAGGGTATTCACCAACCCAGTAGTCAGTGCTTCGGTGCTGACCCTAAAATCGACTTTATTAAAACTTGCAGTATTCAAATTTTACAAATTTTTGTTTAAAACTAAGGAGTATCTCCCTCATGCATAATTCTGTCCTTAGCTGAATTTTGGCTTTTCTATTAAGATCATTTTGGTTATTTGTTCTCTATCAACTTTAACACGTTTTTCGGTTTATGAACTTCCAAATGTTTTGGTTGGATCTGAACTGATGAGACATATGCAGGAAATAAATTAACAGTAACTTCGGTATTTTGTTGTTTATAGACACATTGATGATGTTCTTTCCATCAATAATGCATCTTTTACTTAATTGATTCCATTAATATATCAACCAGAACTAGGGATAAAGGAAACGACAGACACCACGAGATCATCATTTTTTTATGTAACTTACATCTCGAATTTGACTAAAGTGATCATCTTAGTACTAAAGTTTAAGACAAAAGGGACGATTTTAATATTATAGTTATTAATTTCCCTGACATGGACAGTAATTTTCCAGCGTCTCCTACTTACGGAGTGTATGTTTCACCAATGATTGGTTACGCAAGGGCTAGCAATAATTATACAGACTTTTTTAGGCATAGCTATCTCTGTAACCGCTTTATTGATCCAGGCTTCAAAAAAAAAAATTCCGGGTATTGTCTTCATGTTTTATGTACTTTATTGTAATGGTACTCGTCTTCATAAGTTGGACTTTTTTCTATTTTATGAAAGGATATAGAGTAATCTAGTTTCTTCTTTTACTGTAAGTCTTTTTGTGTATCTATTTTTTCGCCATTCACCATACATAGGAGTAGGATTTGGATCCAACAAAACGAGTTAACCCATCGCATGTCACAAGTCAGGAATATGTTGGTCATTGGTTTGTCCTTGTCGTCTTACAAAAAGTTTAGTCTTTTGATATTTGGGTTATGAATGTGGTTTGATNCCTTGATATATGGTGTGAGGTTCCTCACTGTGCTGAAAACCGTACGGTGACCCCTTGATGCTTTGTTTTGGGTCGTTTTAAATTGGAGATGGAATGTTGTCTCCTTGACATTTACCCTATTTCTTTTTCATATTAAAACAGTTCTTTAATAGATACCAGTCCCTTGTAAAAAATTTGAAGTTTCGGTCCGAACTCTGATTCGAGATTCTTTCATTACTTAATACTGTCCATTTACTGACAATTTACATTTATACCATGTATCTGCTTAGATCAATTAACAGACATTGGCCATGTAGATTGAACTACATTTGAGTTAGCCGCAAGATCTTTCACAGTATGTTGTCCATGTTTTCGTGTGATGAGGTGATTGGGCTTTTGACTTTCATACTGGTACCGCATGTGTTTGGGATCTAATATGTTATGAGAAGAAATATATTATTAACGCTGTTCTACGTCATCAAATTTTATTGCCTTTCAATATAAAAAAAGTAATAGTTTGTACACAAGCTAGACATGTTGGCTTTAACTTTGTGTTAAATACATTTTCGCAAAAAAAGACACTTAAGAGACGTGATTTCAAAATCAAGATAAAATATTATGCAATGAAGTATTCTACTCCTAAATACGGAAGCCCTGGGGTGCCACAGAAAAACAAACATTTTTTTCTATAACTTGTGCGCACGAGTTATACAACTTGTACGCTCAAGTTATACAACTTGTGCGCACGAGTTACTATCTTGTGCGCACGAGTTTTTATCCTGTGCTCACGAGTTACTGTGTGCTTCATTTTCACTGTTTAGGAAACAGGCAATTATTTGAAAGGGGAATTTGGTCCAAGTAATTTGGACCTTGCGTTTATTAATATTTGAAATTTCCGCTTGATTGATATTTGTGGCCTCAGACACTTCTATATATTTTTCAGTATCTAGGGATGCAAATTTTTAGGGGCACAGAATCCCAAGGCCCCTACAAGTTCACAAGGGCTACTAAAATTCAAAAACCAGTAGGCCAGTTGGCTACTGAAATATCCTGCAATTTGGTTGACAATATATTACTGGGCTAGTGAAATTATTGGCTTGGCCACTGAATTCTGTTTGCAAGGGGCCTAGCTGGCCACTTTGCTAATATTTCGAATTTTTGTCCCAGGTATCCAACGATATTTTAATCCTTCGATATTGCCATTCAGCCCTTAAGTTTGTGTTCTTGTCCTTTTTATTCAGCAAATAATTTCATCCTGTCTCTTATATCTATATATAACCTGTATATATAAAATGGTTATTCCCTTTTTAGCTCACCTGGCCTACAAGGCAGTGTAATCTATTGCAATCACTTGGCGTCCGTCTGACGTAAAATTGTTTCAAAATCTTCTCCTGTGAAAACCTCTAAGCAAATGTTTACCAGACTTAGCCTGAATCATCACCAGGGTATGCAGGTTTGAAATTGTTTTCGAATAGCCCAGGGACCAAACAAAATGGCTGCCATTGTTAAAAATAGCAAATAGGGGTAAATTGCTGTTTTTTTTTTGGGGGGGAGAAAATTACTCATAAACCGTTACAAATATATAAATCTGCTACATGTAGGATTTCAAAGTAATCAGCATGACAAGATCTACCTGCCCCGCAATGTTTAAGAAAATCTGATTTTCAAAATTTTCAATTTTTATTTGTATAAAAAAACTAACAGATGAAGGTTAAATATTCACCATATGAAGATCTACCCACCTGAAAATTTTGAAGAAAATCTAAATACCTGTAGAAAGTCATTGCTCATATTTTTGAGATGGAGGCTAAGTTTTAGATATAGAAAATGTTTATCATGTCAGGGACTACATTTTATTCTCATGATTGAAATTGTCTGACATGCCCGCATTTCTTGAAAGATGACCACAAACAGTGAGCTTAGTTAAACATTTGACCTAATGGGAAAACACATTCAAAGATGTTCTCCTCTGCAACTATGTGACTAACTGGAACCATACTTGGTCACAACTGTCCTTGGTTGATCCCTTTCAAAAATTGTCTGGTAAGTCAGCATCAGATCCATGATGGCCACCAAGATATAATCTTATCCAAGCTTTTGCCTTGTTACTTATTTGTCTTCATTTCTTTTGGAATACCCTTTTACCCTTTTTTCGTTTCATATCCGGATTTTAGTTATGTCAATTTTTATGTAACCTGGAGTCTATGTTTTGTGTTGACCTAACGTTACTCCAACTTGGAAATCTATTAACCACTCTCTGTCTTCATTGTTTTGTCTCAATAGCTATGTATCATTATTGATTGTTTGGTTCATGTGTGGTTCCTTGTTTCCAGTAATTATATGCTTACTACTATACCAATTAAACTACACATATCTTATTATCACTATCATGAAGCAAATAAAAAACGATTTTAACTCCCGCAATTTTTGCGCCTGTCCCAAGTCAGGAATATGTTGGTCAATGGCTTGTCCTTGTCTTCTTATAAAAATTTAGTTTCTTGATATGTGGGTTATTGGATGTGGTCTGTTTCCATAGATTTATTCCCTTTTTTACCTTTTTGGGGCCATTTAGGGCTTGCATTTAGGTGTTTGCTGTTTTCCTGTTTTTGTAATTGCTATATGGTGTGAGGTTTCTCACTGTGTTGAAGACCGTACGGTGACCCCTAGATGCTTTGTTTTGGGTCGTTTTAACCTAGATATGGGGTGTTGTCTCCTTGATATTTACCCCAATTTCTTTTCTTTTTCATTTAGGTCGAGGAGCCATTCACATAATGCCTTTACAATTTAAATCAATACGGTCGCGTGCTATAATCACCCATGGGTACTCTTTTGTCAAATACGATTCTATAGCCTTTATCTTGATATACAGACAAAAGTTTATCTATAATGATTCGGGTATCATCAGTCACTGTCTTCACATTGTTTCTGTTGTTCAGGACCATGTCTCTTATTGTATCGAAGTTGATTTATTCTTGTAGTGTATTGTTATTCCCTTACCTCGGTTAAATCGTTGTCGGATGTGGCTAATCTGTAGAAAATCGGAAACAAATTCTCTAATTCTGTTTCCAACTATCTGATCTTTCAATTCTCCTAAGTAGTCTCCTGATTGCGGTTTCCACTCTGTATGTTTGGAAGTAAATACGATGGAATCTGTATCTGCCTAGATTGTCCAGGTTCTCCAAATAATTGTAGAGCTTTAGTCGTGCTTAAGCTGTAGTGTAGCAATGACCTGAGTCTATGACCAATTCTTTTTCATCTCTGCCTCCGATTAACCCATTACTCATGAGATTAACACCGATCAAACTGATTTGATCACCAGTTAACAAATCGACGTATTCGCTTGGTTCAGAATATTATCTGTGCCAGATTGGATCTTTGATTGAATTTCCCCCAGAGCTGTTAAACATCAACTTGGCTAAAGCTCGTAGTGCAGGATTCTTCTTTATTTTATCATAGTCTGAAAATATTGCTTCGCTATCGTAGTAATCTCTGATATAGCTCTGTTAATGCATTGGTACCTTTGCTATACGACTATGCCATTGAATTTTGCATTATATAAAATGTACATACATGTACATCTAATGTGTTGAATGTGTCTAGTAAACATGTTTAGTTTCCTGATTTAGTCACTTCTAGTTTCCACATCAGTTTTGCGAACAAGTAGGAAGGGGCGAGACATCAATTTGGGTCCACACTTGTTTTAAATCTATGTTGTATTCTAATATATGCATCTTGTTGGATATGTACTTGGATGCGATCTGGTTGATATCATATAACCTTAACCACAAGTTCAAAATATATTTTTATGTTAATTCTATGTCTATGTAGTAATTATAATACTCTGAATATAAGTCATCCAATTGGTAATTTGTTCTCTATCAGCGTTTACACATATTTCGGTTAATGGATTTCCAAATGTTTTGATTTAATTTGCCCTGATGAGACATTGGTTGTCGAAATGCGCTCAGAACCTAATTCACAGTAGCCTCGGTGTTTTGTTATTTGACACATTAATTTGCAAGTCAACTAAATGTCTGTCTGTCACTTGTTGCTTAACCCTGACATTAGCTCTAGTTCCATTGTGAGTCATACATGTAATTACTGGTAACTTGAAACACATTTGTCATGTTTGTTTTTATCCTTTCATTGTGCATTGTTTTATATTTATTATATGTTTACAAAAATATATTTCAATGGAGAAATGAATGTGTTTACGCTCTAAGATTGTTACAGGACTTGTTCTGGGTCTTTACTTCTGGCAGAGGCTAATCTTTGTAAATAAGTCAAAAAATATATATTATCATTTTTACTTTGAGGATTATATTTCTTTTAATGAATGCTTCCATTTTTAGTTGAAACACACATTTTTATCATGCAAGAGAAAAAAAATCGAATCATTTAACTCTGTTTAAGTTAAAAAAATACAGATACAGTGTAAAAAGATCACTTTATAAGAAATATCACTTCAAAATCATTTTAATTCTATATTTATTAAAATAATTTTATTATTCTTTTGTTTTTACCAGTATTTGTTTTCATTTTTATCTTGTGTGTGTCATGAGGTGTCTTTGTATCTTCTGCTTAATTGATAGCATTGAATCTAATCCAGGACCCCAGATAAATAATAGAAAAAATATACGAATAGCTCATAATAATGTTTGTAGTATACTTCCTAAATTAGATTTTGAAAGACTATGATGTTATTTGTATTACCGAATCACATCTTTAAGATTCAATTGAAAATGATTGATTAAAACTAGAAGGATTCCACGTCCCAGCACGACTTGACAGAAATAGTCATGGCGGCGGGGTTATGATGTATATAAAAATAATTTCTATTATAAAATTAGAAGTGACTCGAATATTACTGGTACTGAATAGTGTTGGACTGAAGTTCGAAATAGTAATAATGACGTCTTTTTAGTTGGTGTCTTATATAGACCCCCAATTTCAAACACGCAATTTTGGGATTTATTTGTGGAATCTTTAGACAAAGTTCTTGATTTTAATGTACCTGTTTTTATTGTAGGTAATTATAATTGTAACATGTTGTATACTTCAAGTGGTACTTTTAAAAGATTTTTATGCCAACTAAAGTTAGAAAATGTTATTTGGGAACCCACAAATTTTACTTCACAAGTCGGTACATGTATTGACTTGTTCATCACAAATCGAAAAATCTTTGTAAGTTCATCAGAAGTTTTACCTCCTATTTGTAGTTAACATTCACTAGTATCCATGGAAAAAAAATTTCAAACAGTTATCATTTAAACGTCAAATAAGGAATTTTAACTCTGCTGATTTTGAGGCCCTTAACACTGAACTTGTAAATATAGATTGGAATAATATGGTCTTTTACACTAGTTATTTCAATGAGGGTTATTCAAATTTCATTAAAGCATTTGACGAATGCTGTAATAGATTTTAAACTTACTAAAATTATTACTGTTCTTCCGAATGACAAACCTTTTATAAATAATACCATTCGCAATAAAATCAAACACAGAAACAGGCTACATTACAAAGATAAACATTCTAATAACCCTTCACATTGGAGAAATTTTTGGGTAGCAAGACATGAGGTTATAGATTTGGTAAGAAAAGCTAAAGATGATTATAAGAAAAAACTAACGTCACAATTGGTAAATAGAAATATTCCTCCTTGTAAGTTGTGTCGTATTGTAAAATCTGTCTCTCAGTTTACAAAAAATAGGGACGCTCCCCCTTTTTTGAAAAAAAAAATTGACAATTTTACATCCACCCTATAGACAAAGCTGAAGTTTTAAATTCTAATTTTGCAGGTATATCTGTCATAGAAGATGAACGTCAAACTCCAAATTTTGTTGGACCACCTCAGTATCATTTAAATGCATTTGAAATTTCTGAGGGGGAGGTTTTAGATCTATTACAATTATTAGTTATTACTGAACCTGCTGGTCCGGATGGTATTAGTCCTAAAATATTGAAAGCAGTAGCCGTTTCTGTGTCTACACCTTTAACTAAACCGTTCAATTTCTCACTTAATAGAAAAAGTAGTGCCATCACTATGTAAGGTGGCTCATGTGAACCGAATATTTAAGGGTAAAAGTAGTCCACACTCTCCACAGAACTATCATCCAATATCTGTTACCAGTGTAGTTTGTAAATTTATGGAAAAAATTCTATTTAAACATCTATTCAATTATTTGAAGGAAAACAATCTTCTCTTTCGATTTAAGTCTGGTTTTCAACCAAATGATTTCACAATTAATCAGCTTGTTGAAATTTACCATACAATTATTAGTAATATGGATAGAGGGAAAAATGTCAGATTTGTCTTCTGTGATATATCTAAGGCATTTGACAAGGTTTGGCATAAAGGTCTTATTCTTAAATAACACAATGTGGAATCAGTAACCAATTATTATCATGGATAGAAAGTTATTTGTCTGATAGACAACAAAAGTTGTAACTGAAGGTTTTTCTTCTTCATTGAAAGGTATTCATGCAGGTGTTCCACAAGGTTCTGTGCTTGGACCTTTTCTATTTCTAGTATATATAAACGATATAGTTGACGATATCAATAATAATATTCGCCTTTAAAAATCGTTAATTTGTCTCTACTTTGCTTTATAAGACCTGTCTTGGAATATAGTGATGTTGTTTGAGACAGTTGTTCGCAAACTGAATCTGATCTCCTTGAAAATGTACAAGCTGAGGCAGCTTGAATTATAACTGGTTTATGACGAAATTCATCCAAACAAAAATTATATAAGGAGCTTGGTTGGGAAACTCTTAGTAACAGGAGAATGATTCACAAACTTACCTGATTTTTCAAGATATTAAATGGCTTAACTCCTTCTTACTGATTTGATATTGCTCAACCCTATTTATCGAGAGAAACATCATACAACCTTAGAAATAAAAACACAACTTTTCATCCTCCTTTTTCTAGAGCAACATGTACTTCATTTTATAATAGTTTTTTCCCATCAACTGTCAGACTGTGGAATTCCTTGTCTTTGAATATTAAAATGTCCCCGAACTTAAGTATATTTAAATGTAGACTTTTCAAAACATTATAATTATTCAGTTTCTTTGAAGTATTATAACTTTGGTCGTCGGGTCGAAAATATTTTACATTGTCAACTCACGAATGATGCTAGTAACCTTAAAAATCATCTACATAGTCACTTCCTCTCTGAAAATACAAATTTTCCGAATTGTAATACTGAATATGAGGACAATTATCACTTTTTTATGAATTGTCCAAAATGTACTGAACAACGTTTAAATATGTTTCACTCAATTCAGCAATTACTTAACAACAACAATATAGATACAGACATGCTCTCTACATTTTTCAGTTATGGTGTACTTGTGCGTTAGAGAATTTCTCATATGGATATACTATTCAAACTTTCAAATTTTTGCATTTATTTTTGTAATTTCGAAATGTAATTCTGACCACCTGTTTTAAGTGGCCACATCTCACTATTTTATAACGCCAAGTTTTCTTACATTCGACTTGATGAGTGCCCTGTGTTTGTCTATATGTTGTAATCGTCCGCTAGCTTAAGACACTATCGCTTTTGTCGGGCAATGGATGACAGTGATTGTAAGAGCACTTTGCCAGTTTAATTGATGTTTGTTGACATTCCCGCACCCATGACCAATGAAGACATGGATGTAGCGTTGCTCGAAAATTAACAAAGAATTCTGCATAAACCGGTGCTAGGGCCGTCTTGAACTTACTTTGAGGTATGAGCAAAGCTCATTGTTGAAGGCTTCATGGTTACCTCAAGATGAAGAACAACAATAAAAGCGTTGTTTACCATGTATGACTTATGACTTTGTCTCATGTGCATTTACTCCATATCCTTTTATTCACCATCAGTGTGGACTTACTCCTTTATGGTAACAGAACCTATTCTATCGACTTGAAGATACACATATTTGAATATGTTCAAAAATACATTAATGAAACTCAAAGATTTGCTTAAAAGTTATTTTTTGCTTAGTAGTCAGTACTTCGGTGCTGACCTGGAAGCCGATTTTATTTGGAAACGTACAATATCTAAATTTTTGTGAATTCTGTTTAAAACTAAGGAGTATCTCCCTCATGCAAAGCTCTGTCCTTAGCCGATTTTGGTTTTACATTTAGATCATTTTGGTTATTTGTTCTCTATCAGTTTTTAAACATCTTTGAGTTTATGATCTTCCAAACGTTTAGATTTTATCTGCACTGATGAGACATAAGTTGTCGAAATGCGCTTATGCAGAATTTTAAATTCACTGTAATTTCGGTATTAAGTCATCCGTAATAGGCATCTCTGGGTTCCAATCGGTAAACATATTGAACGGAGTTAATGAAAATTTGTATGTTTGAATCACTCTCTATCGAAATCGCACTGCCATACACCGACATAGGTATAGCCTTGCTCTTTTAAGTATCTTTTCTTATCCAATGTACGCTGGTGCAATTCACACATCGTCATATTGTTTACTGGATTGACGGTCGAGGCACTATAACAACGTAAACATCCATGCTAGAAACAAACGTTTTATTCAAAGACTTTATTGTCGTGGTATCCATCGACCTTGTATGCAGCGATTTCCTTCCCACCGCCATTACGAGCGTCTTGTATCCGAATACCGTTCACTTCAGAGAACTATTGTAGCCATTGCATGGCTTTAATGGAGTGTTTCTCTTTGGGTCGATAGCCGTGGGTGGGTATGATGCCTTTAGTGTCCGGTTTAAAAAATAAAGTGCGAAACAACAAGTTACAAGCTGATGCTTTCGTAATGCATTGCTGGAATGGATCAATCTCACTTTGTCCGTCAGAGAATGTCATCTCTAGGAATAATTCGAGGCAGTTGAGACAGGCTTTCTCAATATGTCCACATCAAGCCAAACAAATTTGGTAGTTTGGATAACGACATCGGTACAAAGTTCATCGAGCCGATCATTCTGATGTTGCAGCAGTCAGATACGGTTACGGTCCAATTATTCGTTCCATTCTTTGAAGTATCGCCCGCAGTTTTGACATGGTATCCAGTCATCTTCGCTCTATCGGTGTGAATCTTACGACAATTATGGCATACGTTATTGCATGAATACTGCTCTTTATGATCGTATCATTTGTGGCATTTTCAAAGTAATAGACACGTGACAAAAAGGCAGGCATGCTGGTTATTAGATCATAATGGTTGTCATGGTAAAACAGGTAAATCTTCTTCTCGGCTTCAGGTCCTTTGTACATTACAGTGTGTAGTTGCTTTGGATATAACATGAATATGATATTCCGATAGAACTGTTTGGAATCGTTTGATTTCTACTATGCTTCTTTAAGATGGCGTCGAAAAGCTCGTGGAACTCCTGTAACACTTGTTTAATGCCCGCCCTTGACGTTGATCTCTTTGAAGTGGATTTGGTACTTGGTAGCCTTGGTTTTAAATCTTGGTGCACTTTTTCGACCTTTTATCTTTAATGCGAACATTTCTTCAAGCTTTTGGGGTTTAGAACTAGTTCTTTCGACTTGATGTCTTTCCTGAGTGTGACGCGCTAAGGCAGAACGTCGCATGACATTCCATCCATTGGTATCTGGACGTGTCGTGGCTTTTTAGATGTGCTTCCAAGTTAGCTTTCCTAGTAAATCGCATTGACCAAATGCTACATGCAAAGGTCATATGGTCTCTTAACATTCTGTAGTGGCTCAATAAGTCTCTATTGCTGTCAAAGGACTGGTGACAATATCATCTTGTATTCATAACTGAAAAACTATTGCATCAGGGTTTTCGTTATCATAAACTAGTTATAAACTTTACTAAATTTTATCATCGATATAAAGACTTAGTTCATACATACAATCCAACCTGTAAACATATACTCAAGGCTGGCATTTCACATCCCTTAGTTTACGGTAATGTTTTACATAAGAGTAAAAAATATTAAAATCTCCTTACAAACTTATGAAACCTTTAAATCGTCTAATTCATAAGGGTAATAATTACGGTATTGTCGTAAAGTCATTACGTATGGCCTTCTTTGGTATTAACATTGATTTTAAATAGGGTCTTTGCATCTTAACTAAACACATTCTAAATTTCTAAAATCAGTATTGCATGGACACGGGTTATGTATTCTAGTATATGCATAAAATCATTATGCTTAACTCCTCACAGGAAGGGATCTTGGTGGAAGCTGTATACTGAGGGTACATGATATATCAGTTGGTAATGGGTCTGGAGCTGGCATGTCAGTTAACTGCTAGTAGTCTTTTGTGATTTCATGTTTATGTCCGTATATTTAGTTCTTTCAGTTTCATTTTTCACAATTGACTCAGTCCTGTTGCTAACTGAATTTTACTGTTGTTACGATTGTTTTTTATTTATCACATTGGCTAAAGGGGAAGGTTTGGGCCCTAAAAAACTAGTTTAACCCCGCCGCAGCAGGTTTGCGCTTGTCCTTAGTCAGAAAATTTATTAAGCCTTTGTGTGTTTTGTCTTTTTTCTAGTTAGTTTAATTTATGTCTAGAGAATAATTATTTCGCTGAACTTGAGTACTCTTTATTTAGGGGACGACTCCGACCTGCCGTAGGGTTTGGGTTTACTCACCATTCATTGAAGATCTTATGGTTGCTTTTGAGTTGTTATTACTCCCCTTTGGGTCGTTGTCTCTTTGACAAATTCCCCGTTTCCCTTGCCTTTTTCCATCTGTAAAAGATAATACACATTACTATTTATATATTATTGATTACTATTTATTTCTGTAGTATTGATTACTGATTTGGTCTCATTTAATAACCTTTTCGTTCAATTGAACTATATTGAAAAATTTCGTATTCGGCTAAAGTGAAACTTTTATAAGATTAATTATTAAGTTCACTTAAGGGATGTTTGCCGCAAAACTGCCGGCTAGCTCAAGGAGCCGAGTCTGCAGGTAAAACACTTTCGCACTACGGAAGAAAAAATCAGACTCAAAACCTGCCGGAGGGTTTGATCAAGAATTATCATATATATTTCAGTAGACATTGACAGTATCAGTGAGAGGCCTGTATGTGTGTAAAAATTTCTTCTAAAAGCTAATTTTACGGATGCAAGCAGAGTATCTTGTCGATATCCCCAATTACAAAGGGAATGTAAGTTACGTCCCAGCTTTTTTGAATCTTTAATCAGTTTTTGTCTTTTTTAACAATATTTTCGTAAAAAAGAGGATGAGAAATGCCCATAGTAATAAGCTGTTTGTTAGCAGCGCCATATTCAGATATCAAATGTTCATATCTATTATAAAACATCTTACTAGTTGAGACATGTATACCCTGTAGGATGGAGGTAGAGGAATGGGAAATTAGTAATAGTAAAATAAAAATTATCACTTTTATCATTTTTATTATTTAAGTTTTTGTTTTACCAGCGTCAAAAAAATAAGTTTATCACTGCTTTTTTTCATGAAGTCTCGTTCGTAGCAGAACAGAAAAGATCTGCAATGAGAGGTGCACAATTAGTACTTATGGGAATACCTGTTGGTAAATAGTGTTTCAAAACGAACAGAAATGTTGTCAAGCAACAGATTGAGTGCAGTAATTATATCATCACATGTCCAAGAACAATGATCATTGTAAGTAGTATTAGAGAAAAATCCTTGTTTTCTGTTAGAACAAATGAACTGCAAACCAGAAAATTAGTTGTCCTGATTTAGATTTAATCAAATTATGTGGAAGGGTTGTATAAAACAACGGCGGTAGAAAACCGGAAAAAAGGAGTGAAATTTACAAAAATCGAAGTCCAAAGACATGGCCAAAACGAGAACACATAAAACAATGACGTAGACACAGAAAACAATGACGCTAGACAGATACAAAGCACAAAAATAGAATTCACAACATTCAAAACAAAGGCACTCACAGAGTGAAATTAGTGGAAGAACACTTACTAGAGGCCAAAATAAAACGTTGCTTGAAGCTAAGGAACCCAGTACAAAGTAGGCAATGTGTAATCATTAGGTGGAACTAGAAGCATTTCTGTGTCCTTATAATGTTATTTGAATAACGTTGTTTTAGTCCCTCCCAATTGGAACATTTGAAAGTGTCTGATTTGTTCAGTTTGTGTTGTTGGAAGTCGATATAGTAATTCTTTCACACGATAGTAACGTTGTTAGAAGCCTTGGCAACAGGTACAAACATATATTTTTTACCACGATCCTTCAATTTTGACTTGATCCTATTAACAGACAGCTTAGGAGATGACTCAATATAATTATCTTTATAAAAATCTATTCTGTTGGTGACCTCAGTAATAATTTTATCTTTAGTCAAATTTATCTATGTTTGTTTGCACTTTCTCGTTTGCACCATTTTTACAATAATTGGTTTCTGCGTCTTTAATTATATCAAAACATGCTTGCCAGTACAATTTTGAAGGTGGGCCTTTTCTAAAGAACCCTCGAACTTCGTTGTCTACAATGATGTTAAAATTCCCCGTTAATATATGTCCGCAAGGTTCATAGCGATATGGCGATATCGATGTGGAACAGTCTCAGCTTCTAGGGAAATTTTTCAGAATCACCGATGCCACTGCTGGTGGACTGTTAGTCCCCGAGGGTATTCACTAACCTAGTAGCCAGTACTTCGGTGCTGGCCCGAAAACTGATTTGATTGAAAATTTGCAATATCTAAATTTAAGAAAATTTTGTTAAAACGTTAGGAGTATCTCCCTCTTGCATAGCTCTCTCCTTAGCTGATTTTGGCTTTCCTATTTAGATCCTATTGGTAATTTGTTCTCAATCAGCTTTTACATACATTTCGGTTCATGGATTTCCAAATGTTTTGATTTAATCTCCACTGATGAGACATAAGTTGTCGAAATGCGCATATGCAGAACCTAAATTCACAGTATTCTCTCGGTATTTTGTTATCTGTATTAGAAGAGTAATTGAAAAAAAAGTTGCTGGTAGGTTTTTTATTAGAATAGGAGATGACAGGCATGTCCTGGTTGTCAAATAAGTGAGAACCGAACCATCAATCCAAAACGAACAAGCCAAGGACAATGGCAACATCAGAAAAAAAAAATAAAAAAAAGACACAACATGGGTAGGGCACAGAAAAGAAGAAGAAGACACACACGCACAAAGATGAACAACACGGATCCAATATTAAACCATGGGTGAGATCAGGTGTCAAAATAGACGGGTACACGCTTTTGAATAAATGCCTGCAATATCTATAACGTCAATTCTTTTGTTGATATATTTAATTTTGTCGATTCTCGGGTAAAGTCGATGAAAGTAATAGGCATCGATAATTTACTGGTTTTTACGCAACTTCGGTATTTTTTGTAATCAGAACATTCATGGAATGGACTATCAACAGACATAGTATCACAACCTTAAGAGATTTTCTAAAGTTGTGGAACATGAATTGAACAAAGTTTAGTGAACAAGCCATGCCGCCCATTCTTTTTGTAAACAGTATAAAGATATAATATTAACGAGGTTTTTACGTTTGTTTTTAATATTATAATATACTCTTTGACCATGTGACGTGCGATGGCGTAAGTTTTGAGAAGAAATACCAATGGTTGTATCTTGATATATATTTTTTCGTGATTATAGATTGTACGCTGCTGGTATATATATGATCTAAACTTTTTGGGAAACGAATACGATGCAGATGCTCCTGGGTACGTAGTTCTAATGGACGACCAGTTTCCCCTACGTACTGAATTCCTAGGCCTGATTTACCTCAGGTTATCAAATACACCAGGCTGGATGTTTTTCATGAGATTTCAATGGTGAATTGGATGGTTAATTTCCTGCCATTGACATTTGATTTAACACTGCTTTCCTGGACGAGACGAGGACATGTGGTACATTCCCCGGCGTCACACTCTTGAATTTTAGAAAATCTACGATTGCTTCTGTTAAAAAGTGATGCTGTTGTGTATTTAGATTTTTGTATAGAGTGGTAACTTTTAGATAGTTTCATCAGAGTGAGCCTATCAGATTTAGTGCTGAGGGTGGTAGATTAGTTAAATGAAAATGTGAAAGCGCAGTCTTGGATTTGACGTAGCGTTTTCTTAAATTGTACCTTGATTGTATCATAAGAGAACCAAAATAGTTTTTCTTACAAACTCGACTACAAATTATAACAATTTTACTATGAAAAAAAGGTCATTGCGAACGTCATCTGTATATAAAAAAAAATCCCTTAAACGCCACAATCACGGGGAATTTTTAGAAATCTGAATAATGAGTAATATCAAATATAGTTTGGGACAAAAAACGATGGAGGGAGTTCAAACTTAGGTTTTAGAATTTTGATAAATTTAGATAAAAGTAAATGAACAAAGTGCACACATGAGATATTATCTCATGTACAAGTACACCATATCTAAGAAAATAAAGAGCATACATCTCTAACACGGTGATTTGTTTTACCAACTTCAAACTGTATTAAAAACAAAATCCTGTATTAAATATTTTAAGAAAGGATATGGAATAAATGAACATGAGAACATAACACATATGTCAACTCAAGCTGCAATAATTTAAATGAGCTGTATGCCATTTGTTACATGTGTTATATTATTTTTCAAATGTACTTCCTTTCTTCATTCATTCATTCAATTCTTTAATTCCTCTAAATAGAGATTACAATATAATTAAGTAACACTATCGTAGACAACAAGATTGAAAAGGAATATATACATAAAAGAAAAGCATTAATTAAATAATTTATATTTGTATACAAGTTAAACAAATAAAGTGTTACATCATTTTAGAAAGATACTGTACAAATAAAAGTATTTATATGCTCTTGAGCACCATGTCTTGCTATGTAGCAAACCCATACAGTTTATGCCAGACCTTGAGTCTAGATAGACCTTAACAATCGGTGATATTCAGCAGCAGAACGAATTATATGGTTATAACATAACGTCCGAAATTCGGATAGTTCGGAGTCGGTCAGTACAGTGCAAGGAGATTTGCCCAGTAAAATACAGTATAATTCAAGCTTAATTCAACGTACAAATCTAAAACGAAATTGGACAGGTAATAATAATAATAATAATAATAATAATAATAAAAGCTTAATTTCAAGAGGGTAACACAGTTAGTTACAAAATAATCTTCCCCAAAGCAATCAGTGAAGCTGTATTTAAATTTTACCCATTGGCACCTTCCAATTTTTTACCAAATATAAAATAACTTCCTAGGAATAACTTCTTAAATTCATGCATATGTATATGTTTGTAATTATATGTGTATAAAATGTCAGCTTTCATTTTTGACATTTTTACATATCTTATCTTTATCGTTTAAGTGACGGCCATTTAATTCTTAAATGATGATAGTAACAAAGGCTGGACATATCCACTACCTAAAAGTACTCTGGGACTTGTTTTTTCTCTAAAAATATTACTGTATAAAGTGCGTGCACAACAGTAACGAACCAACTGTGAAATGTATACGCTAAAGAGTTATGTTTATTGCAGCTAAGAAAAAAAAGCACACAATTGAAAATTTTGTCATATAACCTAGCTTTCAAGATCTGAGCACGGTATACAGGTAAGCCTTGTTACGGCACATATTGTCGCCCCTGCACATATTGTCGTCGGCGACAATATGTGCAGACCATTTCGGCACATATTGTCGCCGGCGACAATATGTGCTGGACATTAACGGCACATATTGTCGCCGGCGACAATATGTGCCGGTTTTGTCAAAGCTATATTAAAGTCAAAGGGGGCGACAATATGTGCCGTATATATCGGCACATATTGTCGTCACAAAAAATTATTAATTATGAAATATGAAAGTATATACATACCGTTGGATCTGAAATTGTTCAGCTAACGTACATACATTTTTAAACACTTGACAGAACGCACTGATCGTTTGAAAGCATACATTTTGTCTGCAATTCACTGACTGGAATTGTTTTAAAGAGAGTATAATGATAACTTGCAACTCAGTAGGCTGAGCTTTTGTGCAGGTCTTGTACTCTTTACTTATGGTTACTTTCAGAGTTCTCATATTAAGATGCTCCGCATAATATGCCATGTCACTCGTCCAGGGACTTATAATTATACGTCTTGACTGGGCATATGAATTATTCTTGTAAATTTTTATTCAATTTTCTCCAGCTGATTAAGAACATAATATCAATAAGTAAGAGATAGAATAAAAAATAGCTCATACTGTCAGTATCAGTTTAAAATAGGACCCTGTTCACACTTAAAATATTTTAATCGATCGCGATCGATTCCAATCGGTTTTAGCTGTTCATACTATAAAAAGATCGATTGCGATCGATCTTATTTGGTCCTATTAAAAGGGGTGGTCTGAAAAAAGATGATTCAAATAGAGACGATCATGGCCTTGGTGTGAACAGTAAGGATCGATTGCGATCGATTCAGGTGCTTTGAATAAGCATGCGATCGATCGCAATCGGTTCTAATGAGAACGTCAACCGTGATTGAGATCGATGGCAATCGATTCAGATGTTTTAAATGTGAACATAAACTGGTTTTAAAAGAATCGATCTTAATTTGGATCGATCGCGTATAGCTCTAATGTGAACACGGTCTTAGATGAATTAATTACATGTATTATTATACCGACCGATGAGACTTTTTTAAATAAAAAGTAAACAAATATCTCACAATGTCGCAATTAATACACAACATACCAACGACCGAGTTCGATTTCAATGCAGATTTGCATTATCTTGTCAGAGGGTAAGCCAGATACTAAGTTTTTTTTAACTCCTCAGCTTCAAAGGACCAATTTTCTGATCTAAAACCAGTGAACCAGATGCAGTTAAACTATCCGTCAACCCAAATAGTCATTGTTGATAGAAAAGGAACATATGGGTGAATTGCAAATTCAAAAACATTTACAGATACATGAAAGGTTTAAGAGGTCAAAATGACAAGATTTATTTAGCCCACATGAAATAATTATTGGAGTAATTGCTATTTTATGTCTATATTTCACATTTTATCCCTTTTTTGCTCATCTGGCTGTGATAGATTGAGCCCTTGCTTTACTTGGCGTCCATAATTGTCACAATAGTCCTTTGTTGGTCCCCTTCAAAAATTGTGTCTAACTTGTCCGAACATCGTCCAAGGTGGCCGCAATAGGTCAACATAGTTAAACATAGGGATCCCATGGGAATGAATTTAAACATCCTCTCTGAAATTAGGATTTCTTTTGTTGGTCCCTTTCAAACATTGTGTCTGACATGTCCGAACATCATCCAAGGTGGCCGCAATAGGTCAACATAGTTGAACAAAGGGATCCCATGGGAATGAATTTAAACATCCTCTCTGAAATTACAAGGCTAATTGGGACCAAACTTGGTCATAATACTTCTTGGGTGGTGCTCTTCATAGTTTGTGATTTTTATATTATACCTCATCAAAGACGGTCACCAGCGAGGAACATATTTTTAACATAGGACCATATGGGAAATTCATTCAAACATATTTTTTAATGGAACCACTAAACCAATTGGAACAAATCTTGGTCACAATAGTCCTCCTTGTGGTCCTCTTCAAAGTAAGTGAGAATCGAACCGTCAGTCTGAAACGAACAATCCAAGGACAATGGCAACATCAGAAAAACAAAGAAACAGACATAACACGAGCACGGCATAGAAAAGAAAAAAAAGAAGACACGCACAAATACAAAAATGACCCGATAAAAAACTATGGGTGAAATCAGGCGCACCGGTAGAGTAAGCATCTCCTGATTCTCATAAGACATCCGCCGTTTTTTAAATCAACAGAGCAACAGAGCTCTATCAAGGTATCGACCACAGGCCCTTGTGTAGCGAAAGTTTGTAATTTTTATGTTCTTCTTCATCCAAGATGACCTCCAGCAGGGATCATAGTTTTAGCATTAGACCCTGTTGGAAATGCATTCAAAGATCTTCTCCTCTAGAATCACATCTTGGGACCAAACTTGGTAGCTATAGTCCTTAGGTCGTCCATTTCAAAGTTTGTGATTTTTATGTTTATAAAGTAAGTGAGAACCGAACCGTCAACACAAAACGAACAATCAAAGGACAATGGCAACATAAAAAAAAAAAAAAAAAAAAAAAAAAAAAAAAAAAAAAAACAGAGTCACAACATGGGTACGGCACAGAAAAGAAAAATGAAGACACACACACACAAAGATGAACAACACGGATCAAATAAAAAACTCATCCGAGACGACGTTAGTGCGGAACATAGTTAAACATAGGACCTTATGGGAAATGCATTTAAAGATCTAATGTTCTGGAACTGCTTGAATAATTACTGTTTTGAATTTCAACATGATATTCTTAGGGCCCTCATCAAAGTTTTTGAATCTTGTGTTCGTATCTCATCCAATATAGCTGCCAGCGGGGAACATACTTTTAACATAGGATATTGTGCAGCATAGGACCCAGGTGAACGATTCGGGCTCTTGAATGACTCTTGGGTGGGTAATATTATACGTAATTCTTTTGCTGAATGCATTGAATAGAAACTGAATTTAAATAACGTCATAAAGATAACGTTTATATTTGATTATCTTCATCTTATATACCAATACGAACTAAAAGTAAAAGGAACTAATAATATACCATAACCGGCATTATAAATGGACTTCAATTTTTAGACTTCCAACCAACACTTGACGACAAACGCCATGGTTCGTTATTCTAATGTTGAACTTCCGTTTTAGTAGTTTTCTCTAATGATATGTCAAGTTTAAACCGGTTTTGACCCGTTAGATAAATTTTCTTTATTAAACGTATGTTGAATAAAGCCCCGTGCTGTTTCCCGTCGAATCTATTCGGAATACAATTCTCGGTGTTTATCATTGACCATTAGAGAAAAAGATTACACCACTTTATCCCGTTTATTACCATATTTTATCCACTCTCGATAGTTAAATTTAAAAATTTTAAAATGCTCGGCAAGCCTCGCAATTAAAATTTTAAAATTTAACTATCTCTAGTGGATAAAATATGGTAATGAACGGGATCTT
>MJUU01068264.1:6479-20091 GCA_002080025.1 Modiolus philippinarum | reverse complement strand
GACTAATCGAACACAATTTTGAAACTGTTTACCCTGGTGATGATTCAGGTCAAGTTTGGTAACAATTAGCCCAGTGGCTTCTGAGGAGATTTTTTAAATTGATGACAAAAAGTATCAAATTTCTTAAATTTGACCAATAAAGGAGAAAAACTCCTATATGGGTAGTCAAATTTTCTTCAAAATTTCAAGGTGGGTAGATCTTGATATGCTAAACATTTTTGCAATTTCAAGTTGACCTCTATCTGTTATAGTTTTTGCGATAAAAAATAAAGAATATAAAAAATTGAAATTTTCACGGAAAAAGGGCAATAACTCTAAGACGGGTTTTCGGATTTTCTTCAAAATTGCAGGGCAGGTAGATCTTGTCATGCTGATCACTTTAATCCCTCTTAGATTTTTTATATCTGTAATGGTTTTTGAGTTATTTGCCATAAACAGCAATTTACCCCTATGTGCTATTTTTAGTAACGGCAGCCGTGTTGTTTGGTCCTCGGACTAATCGAACACAATTTTGAATTTAGATACCCTGGTGATGATTCAGGCCTAGTTTGGTTAAAATTGGTCTAGCGGTTTCAGAGGAGAAGATTTTTTAAAAAGTTTACGACGGACGGACGGACGCCGACGGACGCCAAGTGATGGCAATAGCTCACATGGCCTTTTAGGCCAGTTGAGCTAAAAAAACTTAACATGTTCACTAGACTGTGAAATTGAGGCCACAGACAAAAGCCATATAGCAGACTGTCATTTAATACCAAAAACTAATCTTTATACCAAATATAATTTCCCCAACACTTACAGGTATATTCCCTGAGAAAATGAGCTAATCACAGAAACTTTAAATGCTCATTAGATCGTGAAATTGGGAATAAGGACAAAAGCCGTATAACAGACTGTCATGTACTACCCAAGTTCAACCTGTATACTAAATATCATTGACCTACAACTTATAGATAGTGAGAAAATTACATAATCCCCAAAACTTAACAAGCTCCTTAGACCGTGAAATTGAGGTCAAGGAGAAAAGCTATATGACAGACTGTCATGTACTACGTAAGACCAACCAAAATACCATATATTATTGAACCACGACTAATACTTGCCGAGAAAATAAACTACAAAAAAATTATTAAATATGTTCATTGGACCGGAGATAAAAATTATATAGCAGACTGTCATGTAATACTCAATACCAACCTATATATATGAAAAAGAAAGGAACTGGGGTAAATGTCAAGGAGACAACATCCATATATACCAACTATCATTGACCTACTACTTATAGTTACTGAGAAACTGACCTAGCCACAAAAACTTAACATGAAAATTTATGCCGCCGCAGCCGCCGCTGCCACCGCCATACTTTGCACGCATATGTCTCGCTTTCCTCGGGCGAGACAAAAACGACAGCATTGGTAGAGAAACAACATACGGGTTTGGTAAGGAAGAAGGAGTAATGGTAATTTGAGATGGGACATAGACTATGTTTTTCTAAGCGTCCCCACATTCCCTTATAATTCCACTATTTTCTATGACGATTGTTATTCGCGAAACTTACAGATTTGTCTAGAAAAATATCTTTGAATCATGTATTCAGAAAAGGGCACGTTTATCTGAGCAACTTTGGAAAGGGGGGGGGGGGTCTTTAGCATACCCTTTGTGAGGCTGGGATATTAGTGAAACAAAATGTTTTTAAAACCCTAAGTAGCATCATTTGCTACTATTCAACATTTCGTTTATTTGTATTTTTCTATTTGCGTAGTAGGCATGAGTTCTTTGGTTCCACTACTTACATTTTAAAATTTCTCTTCCAATCTCAATTCCCATGGAAACACAAGCTATTTTGTTCCCAGAGACGTAGAATCAGTGAAGTACACTTGCTACTTCAATATTGTTCTAATGCATTTATCAAGTACAAGTTTTTTTTTTGAAAAACTGGCGACAATATGTGCCGAAAATGTACTACACATATTGTCACCGGCGACAATATGTGTAGGCGACAATATGTGCAGGGCGACAATATGTGCCGTTACGTCTGCACATATTGTCGCCGGCGACAATATGTGCAGGGGCGACAATATGTGCCGTAACAAGCCTTTTCAATTTCATGTTGAATGGACTAGATCAGTTGTCAAATTTAAGATTATATATATAGAGAGAGTACATTCATTTGGATATGTAGGGGGACGAAATTACAGGAATGGGTTTGTCTTATATCTACCAAAGGAAAATCGCATATTCTCAATATGTTTTGTATCTATTTATTTTTTTTAATTTTCTTTAGACTCAAGCGCGACGTTTTTAAAAATAAAAAAAAGTATAAATTCAAGATATGCATTGAATTTGATAAAATCTCCCATAGTATTTTACGTATAAAGTAAACCGTTATTATAAATCATAGTGAAAGTGAGAGAAAGTCCAGAAACGGATAGAAAAAAATAGAAACACTGGAGGCATAACTTGCATTTTATTTAAAAGTGGATGTCTTTGGGGGTATTCTGAATGAATCCGTGTAATTTGCTTTCTGATCCAATAAGATAAAATTTTAAAGGACTGGGCTCTTTCTGATACGGCCGACCCCTATTGAAATACATGAATACATGATGATTCTTTACCAATTGAGCTAGCCTAGCAGACTAATTAAACCATTTTTTTAGATAGCGACAGCAAATTACTGAAGGAACGAAGGTGGTGGTTTTTACAAAAGTCATGTGATATGAAATGAAATGAGAACTCAGAAAAACAAAGACATGCTACAGCTGCAAAGCAAGGAAATAAAACATTCCGAACTAAGACACTTAATAGTGTGAACTCCAATAAATACACAGTGAAACCAAGTGCTCCGGAAAATTAAGCATGCGATATATATCACGCATTCACTGCGACAAATATTGTTTTGAAGGATCTTTTAAAAAGCCGAATAGTTAACGTCGTTTAGTTTCTAGCCAAGACAAAACCAATTAAAACCCATGGTACACCCTGCTTCTATAACCCTCAAATAGTACCTATAACAATTTTGAAAAGCTTTTTATAAATTCTTGAGTATTAAAAGAAAGACAAGGAGTAATAAGTACCGGAAAAAACACTTACGAAAGCAAAACTAAATTGCACAATATGATACATAAGATTACACACAAAAAACTTAAGCAGTGACAGTGGGATCTTCCAAAACTACTGAAAGTGACATAAGGTCCTATGAAAGGGTAAACATACCCTGTTCTACAAATGGCACCTGTCACGATATCAATGAGTCATTCAAGGGTCTAGTAACACCAATAATGTCACAATCCGTGAAGACGTGATAATCTTTTGTTTCATTCTTTTATTCCTTAGATGATAGCTCAAATAGAGCTTTTACCAACGCTTTGGGTCCGCATTCCGCCGTAGTTCGTCCGTTTGTCAACAAATTCAATAATCTTGTCCTGCTTGGCCAATTGTAACCAAAACTTGGCCTAAATTATCACCAGGTATGCACTTATAAAATTGTGTTCGATTAGTCCGAAGACTAAAAACAATTACTGCTATTTAAGTAAAATACCCAAACTCTAGTTATTTTTTATATTTTTTTTTGAAAAAAAAAACTATGACAGATGGAATGTAAAAAGAGGGATAACAGGAAACATCTACATTGGCTGAAAATTGCAGTCACATGACAAAATCTGTCAGGGAAATACACAGGTAATTAAACACAAACAAGGCAAAAGACAAAACGTTAACAACGATAGGAACCCGGGGCAGAAGACATTAGTCAGCATTATTTCATAAAAACATATGTTCATCATGCCAAGATCCACACAAAATAAAAAAAATAACAGGAAACACCAACAATTGCTAAAAAACAAGTCACATGCAACAATCTATAAAGTAATTGCAAAAGGAAAGGAAGACAAAAGACAAACGTAAACAATGATAGTTACTCGGGACAGCCGGACTTTTTACCGGCACTAGCAAAAGCCAACGGTAGGGTTTTACCGGATTATGGGACCCAAAGCTCTCCTTTCTCTGTACCTGGGATTTTTTTTAAAGAAAATCTAAATATTCATATAGAAGTTATTGCCCTTTATTTGTCCAATTTTCGTAATTTTGTGTGTTTTTTCCCTATATTTCAAATACGATTAAATATAGAGCCTGAAAAGCAGAAGTATTCAACTTATCAACAACAGGCATTTCTACATATGTTCATTAGGTTCGGATCTCATCCAAGATGACCGCCAGCGGGGAACATAGTTAAACATATCACCGTATTGGAAAATGTTGTATATAGTACAACAATCTAATAAATCAAGTTGATATGAACTAGGCATAGAAGAAGCTACTGCTGATCTTAGTTTAACACAGAACCCTACGGGAAAACTAATAAATTTCTAATCTTAGAACCTTTTCATATGTCAAAATGATATTAATTTGGCAAAAGTTCGTATGGCAACACAATGGTCATATATCGAATTTTATGTATTTGAAGCGATCACAGATCCAAAATGGCTGGCAGCGGGGAAAATAGTTTAACATAAGATCTTAGGGTAAAATGTTTTAAACTGTTAATTTTTGAAACTGTTTAATATATCAATTTGATATTAACTAAGTGGCCACCGCAGATCTTTTTTTTACCTTGGACCTTATGGGAAAAGGTTAATTGATTATTGTTGAAAATCCTTTAATATATTGAATTCATTTTAGCTAGGAATGGTAGGCAAATTGAGAGTCCGGAAGCTTTTCAGGATATTCGATCAGGAAAACCGAAGAAAATGCCAGAATGAAGATGAATTCACAGGATCTACTGTTTATGACATCAAGTAGATGTTAACTTCTCACCTGACATTCGGTCCAGATAGGTGATTTTTTTTGCCAGATCGACTGACGTTTTGCCTGATTTGTTCTTCGGTCAGGCAGAATTGTGTATGTCTACATGGTACCTTGATGGTCATCTACCAAATTTTGCATACCAAAAATCCAAAATACAAACGGGGAACATAGTTTAATATACACATATGTAGAACCCCATGAGAAATGTGGTGAATGGTTAGTTCTTTAAAACTGTTTCAAACATGAAGTTGATATTAACTTTGAAAAGTAACATAATGGTTATTAAACAAATGCCCATCGTATATCCAAGATTGGATTCTATGCAAACATGCTGTAAATTCCTATTTCTTGATACTGTTTCGTTTATCACCTCAGAATTTTCATCAGACCCTGTTGAAAATCTTTGTTGAACAGTAGCCACCAGGTCAGTGATATTGACTCACAGGCAAGCCTCTGGGTCAAGATGGTTGCCTTGTAGCTAGTAGTCTACATGTATTGAGTTTTTTATTCATTTTTTATCATACTGCATGGAAACGGAATGATGAGATTGGTGTACACATGAATCAGTTTAACGGTAATGAAGGCTTTTGTATAAAGTCCCCCTTGTCCAAGGTCCCTACGGTTGTTTACGTCTTTTGTCATTCATTTGTTTACTTGCAGTCCCCTTGTAAATTGTAGTACGTGATTGTAATTTTCATGATTCATGAAGATCACGGTTTTCAAAACTCAGACCAAACAAATGCAAAATACGAAATAAAGTAACAAACTACTCCAGTAGTACTGTGACATCCAACTTCTATTAGCCAGTACATGTATAAGATTCAGACGAGGTTATTGTTGTCTTATTAGGAACAAAACCATAGAACCAGGTTGAACACATTAGCAATGATTTGAAAAAGGTACTGAAATATAGGTTAAGTAATCTAGAGTGACAACCATTACATTAGCGAATTCTGACACGAAAATACAAATATTTGAACGGAGGTCAAATTCGTAAGGCTTATTTATGCAACAGGTCGACATTTAAAACATAGATGATGGATATATATTGCGAGCTCACATATCAGAAAGATAAAAAAAATCAGATTGGTACACTGTCCAAAGACCGAAAAAATGAGTGGATAAAATATCAAGGTCCAGAGATATGGTTAACCTCAGAAGACAGATGAGTAATAATTTACAAAGAAAACAACATTACAACTCCCACTGCGAAGTCTTTCTATCTTTCTCATGTCATTCTTCTAATACGGCAGTTATAGTTTAATTTCGACATATTTTGTTAAACATTGGATATTTATACAGCCTCGACATCAGTATGAAAATTCAGCAGAAACCCCGGGTAGTGATATACGTTTGAAAGAACAAGAAAAAACTTGTTTGTCAGAGGGGATATTCAAAGTAAAATGTATGGACAACAATTTTCTAATTTCAGAGATGCACTATCATTCGAAACGGACAAGAAAAAAAAGTGTAAAAATTTCACACAATGGTCATTTCGTAAGTTAGTAAACAATGAACGGGTTGCTTTTGTGCATTGAATTGTAAATACAAAAACAGTAAGCTCATTATTGCAGGCATCCGGTGACTTCAAGATGAAGAAGCACAATAAAAACCTTCTTTCAGTGCTTGGTTTTACTATGTATTCGTAGAGACTTTGTTACACATACATTTACTGCATTTACTTGAATGGTTCATTCTGTAATTTTACTTACGCACAACTTTAAATATTTGACTCTTATGATATTTTAAGACACTTGCTGAACAGCACATTTTGAAAAAAAATATTACAGGTGCTTTATCAGCCATAAGGATGTTTTTAATTCAGACAAATATTAAAAATTTCCTGCATATGGTGACTTCAACAGGAAGAACAACAATAAAAGTGATGTTCAATTGTTTTAATTTACCACGCGTTAGTAGAGAACAACCTCCTGAATAATTTGAGTTATCAGCTTACGACAATGTATGGATGTATTGATTTTTTTCGTGTAGTATCAGAACTTGAATCCGGTTTGAACACGATTAAGAAGTCCCGTATTAAAGTGACTGTGCAACCCAAGTTATGATGGATACGACGTTGTTGGGAGAAATCCTTCGATACGATATAGTTGTCTTCTCGTCAGTAATTCTGTTAAAAACAACGGCAGTAGAATACCAAAGGAACAAAGAGTGAAATTTACAAAAATCGAAGTCCAAAGGCATGGCCAAAACAAGAACACAGATAACAATGACGCCAGGCACAAAACAACGACGCTAGACAGACATAAAGCACAGAAACAGAAATCACATCATTCAAAACAAAGCACTCACAGTGTGAACTCCAGTGAAACTGAGAGTGACTTCAGGTGCTCCGGAAGGGTGAGCATGTCCTGCTCTGTTAACAGCACCCGTCACACTGTGAGTGGGTCAATCCAGGAAAATATCAAAGTCGGTAGTCAAATCCGTGAAGACGTGATCTAGCTGGAAATGTCCACTTTCATTGGGATACTGACACGTCATATCTTTCGATGATGTTATGGTGACGGCATAGACATTAGCTCTGGACGGTAAGGCATTTTCTCCGGAAATGCTAAGTTAATATGTAAAAAATGTATCCCCATAAACCAATTTTATTATGTTACATAACTATTAACATGGTAGTTCAACAGGACACTATGTAGGCAATTAGACACTTAATATACAATATTCTTAAGGTAGTTATATCCTAAATAAAAAATCCGACGTATTTGTTTTATTTTAAGATATTTTGTAGGTGTTAATGCATATGTTCCAAAAATTTAAGAAAGAAAGATATGTCAAAGGTAATCTTTTCCTGATATCAGGCTTTGAAAAACGGGCCAAATTCGGTATTTTTTAGCAATATGAACAATGAATATATAGGGAACTGTGAGAACATGTTTTTTTAATGCAGTTTGGAGTTGGTAAAAACATTCCCCATGTTAGAGATGTATGCTCTTTTATTTTTCTTTGATATGATGTACTTGTACATGAGATAATATCTCACGTGTACACTTTGTTCAATTACTTTTATATAAAATTATGTAAATTTTAAAACCTAGGATTTAACTCCCTCCATCGTCGTTTTGTCCTTAGCTATATTTAATATTACTGATTATTCAAATTTCGTTTTGTTTTATGCATTTTAAAAATGGATTTCCTATGTTTGGGATCTAGTGCTGCTGATGAGGAATTTATTTTCGAAATGGCCTTACAGCTAATTAAAATTATAACAGTTGAAGTTAACATATGTGTTTTGGTCTCATGTACATTTACTCCATATCCTTTCGTAAAATTATTGTTTAGCTTTCATATGAAATAAATATCAGATAGATTTTTTTATATTTAAGAGACAAACACTTCAGATCTCTGTTGAGCTAAACAATCTATATGTTACCGTTTGATCAAGTGTTTTAGAGTTAGAGAAGTACTACCACAATTGATTTTGATTTTGTTTTGTTCACGGGTGAGAATACGAAATTAAATGATCAGCTACAAAACATATCTTTTAAACATTAATACCTAACTGTGTGACGGCTGCTTTACGCAGGGCAGAATAAGCTTACCCTTCCAGAGAACTTGTTGTTATTCTGTTTTTTAGTGTTCAAGCTGTTAGTGCTTTACTTTTGAGTGTTTTGTTTGTTGTCTTTGGTCATCTGTCTTCCCGTCTTCTAATTTTGTTAGCTCTGCTCTTTGATTAGTGTTACCTTGTTCTTTGTTCCTTCATTGTTACCCTGCTTTCCTTTTAGGCCAGGTGAGCTATTGCCATCACTATGCGTCCGGCGTCCGTCCGTCTGTCAACAATTTCAAACATCTTCTCCTCTGAAACCGCTAAGCTAAATTAAACCAAACTTGGCCTGAATCATCATCAGGGTATGACTTCTCGAACTGTTGTTCATTTTTGTCCCTCTGTCGAACAACATGGCCGCCATTGCAAAAATAGAGCATAGGGGTAAATTGCAGTTTTTGGCTAATAAATCGACAACCGTTACTGATATCAAAAATCTGACGAGATAAAAATGATCAGCATGTTGAGATTTACCCACTGTGCAATTTTTAAGAAAATCTGAAAACCCATCTCGGAGTTATGGCCCTTTTTCAGTTAAATTTTTAAATTTTTTGCATTTTTTATTTCTTATTTCAAAAAGTGTAACAGATAGAGGTCAAGTGTAAATTACGAAAATGTTCAGGATATCAAGATCAACCCACCCTGAAATCTTGAAGAAAATCCATAAACCCTTGTAGGAGTTATTGCCCTTTTTCACCGAATTTCTAAAATTTTTGTATTTTTTATCTTTTATTTTCAAAGCTTATAGAAGATGAAGGTTAAGTGTAAATTGATGAAATGTTTGCTTGCTGTGACGACTTCAAAACTAATGCTGAAAATTGTTCCTTGACCGCCATTTTCAAAATGGCCGCCGAAAAAGGCGGGAAAATTCAACATTGTCCGATTTCAATGAAATTTAGTTTCCAAATAGATGTTGATGTTGCGACTTCAAAACCAGTGTTAAAAATTTTCCTTCATCGCCATTTTCAAAATGGCCGACAAAAAAGGCGGGAAAATTCAACATTGTCCGATTTCACTGAAATTTGGTTTCCAAATAGATATTGATAATGCGACTTCAAAACTGGTGTTGAAAATTGTTCGTTGACCGCCATTTTCAAAATGGCCGCAAAAAGACGGGGAAATTCAACATTGTCCGATTTCAATGACATTTGGTTTCCAAATAGGTCTTGATGTCGCAAATTCAAAACTGATGTTGAAAATTGTTCGTTGACCGCCATTTTTAAAATGGCTGCCAAAAAGGCGGGAAAATTCAACATTGTCCTATTTCAATGAAATTTGATTTCCAAATGGATGTTGATGTTGCGACTTCAAAACCGATGCTGAAAATTGTTTGTTCACTGCCATTTACAAAATGACGTCTCGACTTCAAAACTGGTGGCGAAAGTGGTCCTTAGCCAGAACGTTTCTTTTGTAAAAAAGCCCAACAAAGAAATATAATAAAACATGATCAGTCTTTAAAAACCGCTCAAGATATTGGAAGTGTTTGAGGTACGGAAGTTTAAGAAACTGAAGATCAACTGTATAACTTACAATGTTACCTGGCTTGTGGCAACTGAAAGCCAGGTGAGCGATACAGACTCCTGAGAGCCTCTGGTTTGAAAACAAATGTTTTGCATCTCTATTTTTATATATATTTTCTTGTTGTATTTGTTTTGAACAATTGATAACGCATGAAATGGTACTTGAAATTAAAGTATTTTTACACTTGTATTTTATATCGAATTCACACCTGCTGTCAGCACAATCACTGTCATCTTTGCTGAGTTGCAGTTGTTTTTATGGTAACTGATTGATTGACATCCATGAACATAACCATTTTTGTTGTTTTTGTTGTTTTTTTATGAGTGACTTTGATTATTTGATTTATTTTTGAAATTGAAGACATATTTACTATATTGTAAAGGTTCATTTCTGTTTTTCCGCTGATAATCTCATCACATTTTACTTTGTCATTGCTTAAGTGTTTACATTTACTAAACATCATGTTTAAATGTTTTCAAATTCATTTTCTTTCTTAAAAATCCCGCAATTATAAAATCCACTGATCATTGAATTGACAAGATATAGATTGAAAGAGTACTTTGCCAGTTAATTTCATGTTTTTTCGATGATCCCGAATCCATCGGCTAAATGAGACATGTATTTGGCATTGTTCTACAATATATAATAAATCCTGCTCAAACCGAGGCTAGGGGGCAATCTGGAACTTACTATGATGTATAAGCAAAGTTCATTATAGAAGGACTTATGATTACTTCAAGATAAAGAAGAACAATTAAAGCTTTGTTCTATTGCATTTTCCTGTCATGTATTTGTAGAGACTTTGTCTCATGGGCATTTACTCTATATCCACCACTGTTTTTGAATATTTTTAATTAGAATTTGTCATTAAGTGTTTCCTTATATTTACGGACATGTCACCTTATATTCTAAGTTGTTCTTAAATACTTAAAAAACGAATCGAAGAAACCACCATTTAAAATTGCTTATTTAAATTAGAATTGGTAAGAGTTTCCTTATGCTTCTGAAAATGATTCCTTATATTCGGGGAAGTGTTACCTTATATTTTAAGAAGTTAATTTGTTAATGTGTTCATTGTTTCTTATTTCATGAGTACTGGGAAAGTCAACTGAAGAAGCAGACGCTTCTACAATATAAATAGGAGAAAAACAAGTTATTTCGGCATAAGAAGATAGACTTTCTGCAACCAAGGTAAGATTTAATTATTTTTAAAATGGAAAAAGGTATGAGATAGGAAAACTGATGAAATGATTAAAATGATAGGGTAAGTTGCTGTGATATGTTACTTATTGTATAATAAAAAAGATATTGTCATACTTTAGAAGATATATTCCTTAACAAAAATTAATAACATACTAAAATCTATCATACCTAAGATTTTTTATAAAAGCTGCTAGGGTGACAATCGCAAAAATTGTCATATGGCTGAGGAGGTTACACTCTTCCCACTGTTACACTCTTTTCATGGTTCAATTATTTCAAAAAGGATTGAAATATAAATCATTCAGTAAAATAAAATAGTTAACATATAGCTTGGAGAGCGACAGAGCAGAATGTTTTCTCTCGAAATACATTATCAACCTCTGCTTCGCATCGGTTGACAATGATGTCTCGGGGTATCAATGTTCTCTGCCACCATCGCAGCTTTATATTATTCATGTATTTAAGTTGACTACAAATCAATGATAACTGATAAATTTCAAATGAACTATTTTCGGCAAACGTCAAATTTGTTGTTTTGATGATTGTTAAAATTGTAACATGTTAACTTTCAGAAAAAAAAAACAACACTATTGACAAGATTCTTTATGAACACTATTCACATGGATTTTTCATTTATAACCTGTGTTTATTTTTACCACTACAATGTAGGTATTTATCTTATTTTTAATAGAAGGCTTTTCCTCTAACTTCATGATTTCCTTTGAAGGTTTTAATATCGAGAGACTGTAAAGGAATACATAATTTAGATGTTCATTTATCTAAGTCAGACTATAAACTTCTATTTTTGTCGAAAATGATAACAAAATTTCTCGTTGTAGACAATAGCACGTAAAACGTTACACATCTTCTTTGAAACATAATTTTAAGGAAAAAAAATCAAGGCATATCACAAGGAAGGTTTTTATTTGAGTGTTTAAGAATAATTTTATTCACTCTTGAATATTTCTTTCAGACACAAAATGCTCTCAAAACTGTTTGTCGTCTGTGTCTTGGTTTTGGTTTGTCTCCAAATATCACATTCCAGAATATGTAAGTATAACATTTTGATTATCAAAATCATAATATGAACAGGTATTGTTAAGGAAAACTGTAGTCAAACTAGTGTGTAGAAACATTGTTAAACAGTCCGTGTAGTCAAACTAGTGTGTAGAAACACTGTTAAACAGTCCGTGTAGTCAAACTAGTGTGTAGAAACACTGTTAAACAGTCCGTGTAGTCAAACTAGTGTGTAGAAACACTGTTAAGCAGTCCGTGTAGTCAAACTAGTGTGTAGAAACACTGTTAAGCAGTCGGTGTAGTCAAACTAGTGTGTAGAAACACTGTTAAACAGTCCGTGTAGTCAAACTAGTGTGTAGAAACACTGTTAAACAGTCCGTCCGTGTAGTCAAACTAGTGTGTAGAAAGACTGTTAAACAGTCCGTGTAGTCAAACTAGTGTGTAGAAACACTGTTAAACAGTCCGTCGTGTAGTCAAACTAGTGTGTAGAAACACTGTTAAACAGTCCGTGTAGTCAAACTAGTGTGTAGAAACACTGTTAAACAGTCCGTCCGTGTAGTCATGCTAGTGTGTAGAAACACTGTTAAACAGTCCGTGTTGTCAAACTAGTGTGTAGAAACACTGTTAAACAGTCCGTGTAGTCAATCTAGTGTGTAGAATCACTGTTAAACAGTCCGTGTAGTCAAACTAGTGTGTAGAAACACTGTAAAACAGTCTGTGTAGTCAAACTAGTGTGTAGAAACACTGTTAAACAGTCCGTGTAGTCAAACTAGTGTGTAGAAACACTGTTAAACAGTCCGTGTAGTCAAACTAGTGTGTAGAAACACTGTTAAACAGTCGGTGTAGTAAAACTATTTTGCCCATTCAAACTACTGTTCCCAGTATAAGAAGGTAAAAAACCTATCAAGTTCAAGTTTTGCGTTTTAGAAGCATTGATATTCAGATGCATTTAATTCTTAATAAACTTTGTTTTTTTCTAGCAGGGTAATCTAAATGTAAAACTTCCAATCACAGCATATACATACAGTCGGCGCTGAATATGGTTTTGAAAGGGATATCATGAGTGATAAAAATCATGAGACTAAAGTTTTGAAATTTATAATATGGCAGAACCGAACTATTTGTAGGGGAAACAACAATTTTTTTTTCAGAATAATAGAATAAGAAAAAAGGTTTAAATACATTTAATATTTTTCTAAATCGATAATAGGGATACTGTCACGTAATTGTTGCTTTGCTAAGAGATACGAATCTTTCTTTTTTATTTTCCAAAAACTAAGAATGCAACAAATCATTTTTCCAGAAGTACTTGACAACACGGTATTTGAGAAAATATTCAACGTACACAGTTAAAAAAAATTTGGGATATTCCTAGTTCAAACGAGGGCATTTCACATACAATTGCAGAATTCCATAAAAGTCTGCACTATTTATATCAATTTGAATTTGAATTGAAGCTTACTTCGTACACCCTTATTTAACTTATTCCTGATTCCTGAAAAAAAA
>MJUU01068263.1:0-13942 GCA_002080025.1 Modiolus philippinarum | reverse complement strand
ATTAAAGGAAACAGAACTTTGTACTTTTTGTTTTGAAACACCAGAGACGTTAGTTCATTTATTTTGGGAATGTTATCATTCAAAGAATTTCTGGTTGTCCATTTGTAGCTTTTTTGAAAATCATAATTTGACTATAGATGCTAATGTTTCAAACATAATTTTTGGAATGGCTGCAAATGGAGAACAGAGTAACACTGTGCAAAATGTTCTTCTTATCTTAAAATATTATATTTATGTGTGTAGATGCAAGAATTCTATACCTCACATTGTGGGGGGTATAGAATTTTTGAAATACTATATGCATATAGAAAATTTTCAGGAGTATACTTGACACAATCACAAAGAGATTTTATACGTAAAAAGTGGTTACCACTTGAAGTTCTTCTCAGTGGCTGAGTGCAAATGTTTTTGTTATACTAGTAATATAAACTACAGTTTCTCATGCTTTCTCACTTCTGTTATGAAATATATATGTTACTATATGTTTTGTGTGTTAATTGTATCCGTATATGTTTTATTTTGTCATGTTTGTGTTCATTATTGTGTTTATGTACATCATGTAAAGTACCAATTGCAAAAATAAAGAATTACAAAAAAAAAAGTTTCAACACCTCACCTCTTACGGTCTCCGAGAAAAATGCCATACAAATGTAAGGGAGGAAGACTGAAGAATAATAAGAAAATAATAAAAATAATATATCCAGTAACCTTTCTGTGAAATTTCATCCGATTCCATGCTTAGAGACCTTCGTGTCAAATTTCATCAAATTCTGAGCATTTTGAATTTTCCCGCCTTTTTCAGTTTCCATGGCAACGGCCGCCATTTTGAAAATCTTAAGCCCAAATATAAATTCTATGCATGCTAGGCAACCGTCCTGTCAAATTTCATCCAATTCTGGGCACTTTGAATTTTCCAGCCTTTTTCAGTTTCCATGGCAACGACCGCCATTTTCAAAATTTGAAGACCAAAAATCAATTCTATGGATGCTAGGCAACCTTTCTGTCAAATTTCATCCAATTCTGAGCACTTTTAATTTTCCCAACTTTTTTCAGTTGTCATGGCAACGGCCGCCATTTTGAAAAATGTAGACCAAAAATCAATTCTATGCATGCTAGGCAACCTTCCTGTCAAATTTCAGCCATTTCTGAGCACTTTGAATTTTCCGACCTTTTTCCAGTTTTCATGGCAGCGGCCGCCATATTGGAAATTCCAAGACCGGATGGAACATCTTCTCATTGTCCTCTATCAGCAGTTTCTTGAGACTCCGGTTAAAGGCCTTTGAGATATGTTCTGGACAAAAATTTTACGCTGGAAGAACAAGAGGAAGAATATTAATAAGAATAACTAGGGATCCTATGTTTGGATACAAACATAAAAGTCTCCCAAACCTCGCATGGACACAGGGGATGGCTTTTTATTTGAGTTCGGTACAATCTTGACAACCCATTTGTGAAATTTCATCCAATTTGGAGCACTTTTGATTTCCCCGCCTTTTTTCATTTCCAAAGCAACGGCTGCCATTTTGAATTTTTTTACCCGTAAATGTGTTCTACTGTTTGGTACTGTATATATCCTTTCTGTGAAGTTTCATTCCATTTTGAGCACTTTTAATTTTCCCGCCTTTTCTCCGTTTCCATAACAACGGCAGTCATTTTGAATTTTTTTTGCCCGAAAATGTGTTCTACTGTTTGAATACAACCTTCTTGTGAAGTTTCGGTACAATCTTGAGAACCCATCTGTGAAATTTCATTCAATTTGGAGCACTTTTGATTTTCCCGCCTTTTTTCCGTTTCGATGGCAACGGTGACGATTTTGAAAATTTCAAGACCTAAGAGCACCCCATGGGATGGGCATCCATCATCCTGTGAAGTTTCATCAAGATCAGGCCAATATTCCCCGAGAACACTCAAGGACAAGGTCAGTGGCGAAGAAGCTGGAATAATAATAATGACAAGAAGAAGAATAAGAAACGGGAGTAAAACAATAAGTCTCCCCAAACTCCGTTTTGCAGACTTAACTAGTATTAATTGTGTTTGGATGCAAACACAAGAAGTCTCCAAAACGAACTCCCATATTAGAATTCAAAGGCTTTAGCTGAGTCCGACATATTTAAAACAACCTGCTTGTCAAATTTCATTCCATTCTTAGCACTTTGTATTTTCTCTCCTTTTTATCGTTCCTATGGCAACGATCGCCATTTTCAAGTCCTGGAGACCAAAACCAAATTCTACACATGTTAGGCAACCTTTCGATAAAATTTCATCCAGTTCTGAGCACTTTTAATTTTCTCGCCTTTTTTCCGTTTCCATGGCAACGACCGCCATTTTGAAAATTTTAAGAACGGAAATCAATGAGGAACATTGGTCAGTTACTTCCCCCAATTGATATAACAGGCGGCGCTGCAAGCAATCAGGTCCAACAAAGAATTATCTTATCTATAATTCAAATAAAATTAGCACTGTGTTCTTCAGAAAAAAATCAATTAATTGTCTTAAATCAAGCGAATCACCAACAGTTTGGCTTATTTATTTCATTGGGATAGATCCCTGATTTTCAAAATTAAAATAATGATGTAATTATGATAATTTGAAAAAAAATCTGAAGACTGTAATCATATATGCAACTTCGTGTAATTTTTTTACATATTAGCACAAGTGGTGAACTGGAAAAGGCAATCTATTGGTTTTATTCAATTGTATTTTTTAAAATTTGCTCCTAATAACTTGCAAATATAAATTACAGGTAATACAGGGAATTCTGAGAGGGGATAAACTTGTTTGTTTATGTAATGTAATGCTCATATCTTTTCTCTTAATCTGCCTTGTTTATCTATCTACATTTCTTGCATAGAAATAAAATACTGCATATAAAACTTTTGACTCAATTTGAAGAAAGATTCTGTTTGAATCAATTTTATTCCAAATTTAAAACTATGAAACAAAAGAATAAATAATATGGCAAGTTAGAATTACGGAAAAGACGTAGGTAATTATAATAATTGCAAGTCAATTATTTAATGATTAAAACTAAACTTCTTTTACTAATGGTCGAAAGCTTTTTTTATTTTTTTCATAAGCTTTTTAAAATCTACAACTGGGTTGTTTTCATTTTTAATGATTTTTTTTAAAACTGGGATTGGGATGGCAATATACTCCAAGGAATTTTAAATGAATTGTCTTATATTCGTAATGTTAATATGGGACCTCAGAATAAATCTGGTTTAAAATGGAAGTATTTTTTTTAAATGATGATATTTTTCACAATTGTCATATTTTCTCCCAAACTTTGATTGATGTTCTTGTTAAAAAAATGAATAAATATTTATTAGCAAAGGAAGAAACAGCTTAAATTTGGTAAGAATATTGGTTTTTTGGTTCTTTAGAAATATAAATAGAAATAGAAACTTAGGAATTATCACTAAAACTAACAGTTTTCAGCCTCTTTAAATAATGAGGATTAAATAAGTCTTTGAAAAAGACATAATTATTCGGTATTCGTTTGCCGATGTATCGCAGTAATTTATTTTTCCATCCTCTTGGTCTGATAATTATGCCTTTATAAATTTTCTAACAACCAAAAATTCATTCACAATTAATACAATCAATGGAAAATTTCAAATAGCCTTTCTTTCTGTGAAGAGGAAAAGGGAAATGCATGAAAATTTATGAAATTAGTTGTCGTTATGATTTTTACCTTGTATGTATTTAATCAAAATTTTCTTAACCAATTAAATCATCAGTAGAGCATTAAAAAGTTGACATAATTTACACTTACATTTGTGATTGTTATGTATGATATAAAAAAATATTTTGATTATGATAGAATATATGCAACAAAAAAAAACAAAGCAAAAATCCACATGTATTAGCCATATAATATGCCATATAATAACACCAATAGCTTTTAATTTCACCTCTTGTCCAATTGTCAATTATTATACGCTTTTTATTTTAGTTTCCTCAAAACATATTTTGAAAAAAAAATTTAAACTTAATATTGTTTTTGTTTTCAATATATCTGTGTAATTAACATTTATCAGTGAAAGATATCAAATACTAATTAAAAATGGGATGTGGTGAAAGTTACCTCCGTAGCTATTATATGTAAGCTAATCAGTATACAAATATTTGTTGGACCTGATTGCTTGCAGTGACACCTGGAATCAGGAGAAGATAAATCCCACCAATGTTCCTCATGCCTAACATGTTAGACATCCTTCCTATAAAATTTCATCCAGTTCTGAGCACTTTTAATTTTCACGCTTTTTTCTGTTTAAATGGCAACGGCCGTCATTTGGAAATTTTAAGACCGGAAATAAATTCCTCACATGTGATACATCCTTCCTATGAAATTTCATCCCTTTCTGAGCACTTTTTAATTTTCCCGCCTTTTTTTCTGTTTCCATTTCAACGGTCGCCATTTTGAAAATTTCAAGACCAAAAATCAATTCTATGCAAGCTAGGCAACCCTTCCTGTTAAATTTCATGCAATTCTGAGCACTTTTAATTTTCCCCGTCTGTTTTTTTTTTGTTTCCATGGCAACGGCGGCCATTTTGAAAATTCCAAGACTTAACTGCACATCTTTGGGTGGGTATCTACCATCCCACAAAGTTTCATTAAGTTATGATGACCGGTATTTGAGAAATGTGTCGGACAAAGTTTGCCGGAAAGGGGAAGAAAAAGAATAATAACTAGATTTGCAATTGCAAGCAATAGCTGATGTCGCCCCTGGCAGCCAATTCGATGCTCCCATCTTGTTCGCAGCGTCAAAATCTGCCAAGAAATTATTAATTTTCGTTGAAATCGGACAAAGTTGAAATTTTGACGTATTATGGCGGCAATCTTGGAAATGGCTGCCATTTTGAAAATACAAATATTAAAACGCACATCTTCATATGGTGATCCAACTTTGTGTCAAGTTTCATGAAATTCTGATCATGAATGGCTGAGTAATAGACTGGACAACTTTTGGCTGGAATAATAAAGAATAATAATAATAATAAGAAGAAGAAGAACAAACGGAGGAATAACAATATGTCGTCCCGACTACGTCTGGGGCGACATGATAATAATATTAAGAATAATAATAATAATTTATAACTGTATCAGGATGCTGATACAAAAGTCTCCCAAACGAACTCCCAAATCAGAAATCAGGGCTAGAAATGATTTCCATAGATCGTAGACAACCCGTCTGTAGGGTTTCATTAAATTCTGAGTATTTTCAATTTTTCCGCCTTTTTGCTGTCCTGGGCAACGGATACCATTTTGAGGTCTTGGACAAAGGAAACTTTTTACCCATGTCCTAAGCAACCTTCCTGTAAATTTTCATCCAGTTCTGTGCACTTTGGTTTTCCAAACTTTTTTGCCGTTTCCATGGCAACCGGGGCCACATTGAAGTCTTGGACATCAGAAACCCTTTCCCCATGTTCTTTGCAAGCTTCCTGTAAATTTTCATCCAATTCTGATCACTTTGATTTTCCCGCCTTTTTTGCCGTTTCCATGTCAACCGGTGCCATATTGAAGTCTTGGATACCGGAAACCTTTTATCCATGTCATAAGAAACCTTCCTGTAAATTTTCATCCAATACTGAGCTCTTTGAATTTTCCGCCTTTTTTGCCGTTTCCATGGCAACCGGTGCCATTTTTAAAATTTCAAGACCAGATTGCACCTTTTGGGATAGTGGTCCATCTTCCTATGAAGTTTGGTCAAAATCTATCCAGTTGTCTCTAAGAAAACGCGTGGACAATTTTTTTGCGGAAAACACAAGAAGAAGAAAAAGAAAAATAACTAGTATTAATTGTGTTTAGATGCAAACGCAAGAAGTCTCCCAAACGAACTCCGATGTCAGAATTCATAGGCTTTAGATGGGATCCAAAGACTTTAAACAACCTTCCTGTCAATTTCATGCAATTCTGAACAATTGGATTTTCCCGCATTTTTACCGTTTCCATGGCAACGATCGCCATTTTGAAGTCTTGGACACCGGAACCAAATTGTACGCTTGTTAGGCAACTTTCCTCTAAAATGTCATCCAAATCTGGGCATTTTGATTTTCCCGCCTTTTTTACCGTTTCCATGGCATCGGTCGCCATCTTGAAGTCTTGGAGACCAGAAGCCAATTCTACACATGTTAGGCAACCTTTTGTAAATTTCATTCAATTCTAAGCACATTGATTTTCCCGCCTTTTTTACCATTTCTATGGCAACGGCCATCATTTTGAGGTCTTGGACACCAGAAGTCAATTCTACAAATGCAAGGCTACCTTCCAAATCTGAGTACTTTGACCTACCTGCCTTTTTTACCATTTCCATGGCACCGGCCACCATTTTGAGGTCTTGGACAGAAGGAGTCTTATCTACACAGCAAGGCAACCTTCCTGTAAAATTTCATCCAATTCGATGATTCCATCCTGTTCGCAGCATCAAAATCTACCTAGAAATCAATTTTCGTTGAAATCCAACAAAGTTTAAATTTTGACGTTTTTTGGCGGCTATCTTAGAAATGGCGGTCATTTTGAAAAAAAAATATTAAAACGCACATCTTCATATGGTGATTCGACTTTATGTCAAGTTTCATGAACTTCTGACCATGTATCGCTGAGTAATTGACCCGACAAACTTTTGGCTGGAATAATAAAGAATAATAATAAGAAACGGAGGAATAACAATATGTCGTCCCCGACTACGTCTGGGGCGACATAATAACAAGAAACGCAACAAAATCAATAAGTCTCCAAACTTCGCTTGGGAGACTTAATAATGATAATAATGATTAAAAGAAACACAGCAAAAACAATAAGTCTAATAACAAGTGATAATTGTGTTTGCAAGCGAAACACAAAAGTCTCCCAAACGAACTCCCATATTGGATTTGAAGGCATTACGAGACTCCTTCAAGAAAAAAAAAATTGGGCAGGGTTCCCCTTATAAATAAGTTTATACATATTGCTGAAATCAAATAATTACATGCAGAAGAAAAAATGGTTTTCTTATAATTATAGGTTTCTTATAATGCAGTGTTTACCTTTACATCCAATTTCATACCTTGTTTCAAAAAAATTTGGGCAGGGGTTCCCCTTTAAATTAGTTTATACATATTGCTGAAATCAAATTATTACATGCAGAAGAAAGCACGTTTTTCTTTAAATTATAGGTTTTTTGCTAGGTTTCCATGGCAACTAAATGCACTTTTAACCTTTACATCCAATTTCATACCTTGTTTCCAAAAAATTTGGGCTGGAGTTCCTCCTATAAATTAGTTTATACATATTACTGAAATGATATCATTACATGCAGAAGGAAGCAAGTTTTTTCTTAAAACTACAGGTTTCGTGCTCGGTTTCCATGGCAATCAAATGCACTATTAACTTTTACATCCAATTTCATACCTTGTTTCAAAAAAAAATTGGGCAGGGGTTTCACTTATTACATGAGTAATACATATAGCTTAAATAAAAATGCAACAATTAACAATTATTTACAATAATTACAATTTTCTCAAAATTCTTAGTTTTTTTTGTATGGTTTCCATGGCAACCATAGTTATTTTGAAATTTCCCCATCCATTACAATCATTTTAAACCCTCTTCCAAAAACCATTGTGGAGAGGTTCCCCTTATAATCTAAGTAAGACATATTGCTGTAATCAAAATATTATTATCAAGAAAAACTACTACTTTCCTAAATTTCCATTTTTTGGTATGGTTTCCATGGCAACGGTAGTTATTTTGAAATTTCCAATGCAGTGGAACCCTTTCTTACATGACCCTCAACTTTCCCATTAAGTTTGATGGGGCTAGAGTTTATAGATTTTGAGAAACAGTGAAGTATATGATGAAAATCATTCAAAATTTCATTTTCCCATAGGGTTACTATAGGACGACCCCACCCCTTTTTGATACCCCAAAAGTACCCTTAATGGGTCCTCGTTAAAAAAATTTTGATGATTGCAAATTTAGATACATAGGGCTAATATGCTACCAAGTTTGAAACTTCTAGATCCAATGGTTTCTGAGATCTGCTGCGGACAACTTCATTAGGACGAGAATAAAGAAAGATGGAAGATTAATAATAAGAAGAAGAAACGCAACAAAAACAATAAGTCTCATAAATTTCGTTTCGGAGACTTAATAACTAGTATTAATTTTGTTTGTATGCAAACACAAGAAGTCTCCCAAACGAACTCCCGTATCAGAATTCAAAGGCTTTAGGTGAGAACCACTGATCTTAGACAACCGCATTCAATTCTGAACACTTTAAATTTTCCTGCCCTTTTTTATGTTTCCATGGCACCGGCCGCCATTTTGACGTCTTGGGGGCCAGAAGTCAATTCTACACATGTTGGGAAACTTTCCTGTAAAATTTCATCTAATTCTGAGAACTTTGATTTTCCCACCTTTTTTCCATTTCCATGGCACCAGTTGCCATTTTGAAGTCTTGGAGACTAGAAGTCAATTCTACTCGTGTAAGGCAACCTTCCTGTAAAATGTCATCTAATTTTGAGCGCTTTGATTTTCCCGCCTTTGTTACCATTTCCATGGCACCGGTCGCTATTTTGAAGTCTTGGAGACCAGAAGTCAATTCTACACATGACAGGCAACCTCCTATAGACTTTCATCCAATTCTGACCACATTGATTTTCCCGCCTTTTAAACCATTTTCATGGCACCGGTCGGCATTTTCATGTCTTGGAGACCAGAAGTTAGTTCTACATGTTCGGCAACCTTTCTGTGAAATTTCATCCAATTCTGAGCACTTTGATTTTCCCGCCTTTTTTACCATTTCCATGGCAACGGTTGCCAATTTGAAGTCTTGGACACCGGAACCCAATTCTATAGTTAATTAGCAACCCGCCTGTAAAATTTCTTCAAAATCTGAGAACTTTGATTTTCCGCCTTTTTTACCATTTTTATGGCAACGATCGCCATTTCGAAAATTCCAAGACTGGAAAGCACATTTTGCAATGGTGTTCCATCATCCTGTGAAGTTTGGTTAAGATTGGATTACTATTGTCCTTGTCCGAGAAATCAGGTGGACAAGTTTGAGCCTGAAAACGAAAGAAAAGAATAATAACTAGATTTGCAATTGCAAGCAATAGCCGATGTCACCCCAGACTACCAATTCGATGATTCCACCTTATTCGCAGGGTCAAAATCTGCCTAGAAATCAATTTTCATTGAAATCGGGGGACGTTGAAATTTTGATTTATTTTGGCGGCCATCTTGGAAATAGCGACCATTTTGAATTTTTTTGGGGTGAAGAAATTATCTCCTTATATTGAGCTAACTTCATGCCAAGTTACATTAAATTACATCCAGCCATTTAAAAATAATCGATCGGACAAAAATCATTGGAAGAAGAAGAAAAAGAACTAGATTTGAAATTGCAAGAAATAGCTGATGTCACCCCAGACTCCCCATTAGACGATCCAATGTTGTTCGCAGTGTCAAAATCTACCTCGAAATCAATTTTCGTTGAAATCCGACAAAGTCGAAATTTCGACGTAATTTGGCCGCCATCTTGGAAATGGCGGCCATTTAAAAAAAATCACGGAAAGCAAAACTGCTAATGCTGATCTTACTTCATGCAAAGTTTCATTCCATTACTTCAAGGCATTTCAAAATAATTCTTCGGACAAAATTTATTGGAAGAAGAAGAAAAAGAATAATAATAATCAGAAGAAACGTAGAATAACAACATGTCAACCCGACTCCGTCTGGGGTGACATAATAAGAAACACAGCAAAAACAATAAGTCCCCCCAAACTTCGTTTGGGAGACTTAACAAGTCATAACTGTGTTCGCAAAGCGAAACACAAAAGTCGCCCAAAACTTCCATGGATCGCAATCCTAACAAATCTTTATTCTAAAAATATGTTCTACACTTCATACACAACCTTTTCGCCAAATTTCATGAGATTTGGAGCACTTTTAATTTTCCCGACTTTTTTCAGTTTCCATGGCAACGGCTGCCATTTTGAAAATTTTTTACCTCAAAATATGTTTCATCTTCCTGTGAAGTTTTGTTAAGATTGGACTAATGGTCTTTGAGAACCAGGTGGGACAAGATCATGGCGGAAGAAAAGAGGAATAATAATAATAAGGAGTGATGATATGTTTGCATGCAAACACAACCCAAACCAGATTCCATGTTCAATTGATCTTTGAAAAACTGCTGTGTTTATATTTATCACAAATGATTGTAATAATTGTTCTGAAATGCTTTTTTATTCCTCATGTAAGAATTAGTTTCTTAAGCTCATTATGTCTTGGTCTATTAGTGCTATTAGTGCTTTGATTTACTGGTCAGAATTAACCTGGATTGCGTCAGAAATTTGCGTAATAATGTTTTTATTATTGTTTCATCGTGAAACCAACATTAGAATCTAATATGTGTATTTATTGATACTTTAACATGAAATAAAGTATTCGGGTGTGACCTTGACCTTTGACCTTGATCTCATTTTGAAGGCCCCGTCTTCCTGAACATTTTGTATGTTCAATGGTATTTGAGCTATAAGCAAAAAACCCAAATTCGGACATAAAAAGTCAGTTTTTGGTCCATAGGCCATAAACGGTTGGTCCAATAATTTTGGACCCCGTATAACAAAATGTAGATCTCAACAAGACGCACAATTTCCCATTTACATTTAATCAGTTATCTATTATGGTTTCTGAGTTAATCCAATAACAAGGTCAAAGTTCAAAGTGACCGAATACCTTTGATCTTGGCATTTTTAAATGTAACACATATCACCTAAGTTGAATGGAAAAGGTTTCAGGTTTCTATCTCTTACCGTTTTCGAGAAAAAAACATGTTTAAAGATATGATGAAAGTTTCAAGAGGCATTACTCATTAATGGTTCATCATAGAGTTTTGGTCTAAATGTAATAAAGGTCCGTCATGCCCTAACAAACATTTTTGGCATTACACTAATCTGCTACCCTTTACGTTATCAGAATTATTCCAATAAGAAAGTTTGAGGTCAAAGTTGAAAGTGACCAATGACGGTGGTCACTTTGGAAATTCTAAGACGTTTCCGCACATCTTGGGATGGTACCTACCATGGTGCAAAGTTTCATTAAGTTTGGACCAAACATCTCTAAGAAAATGAGCGGACAAAGTTCGTGAAATTGAAGAATAATATTAGAGAAAATAATCAGAAAGAGAGTAAAAACAATAAGTCACCAAATTTCGTTTGGGTGACTTAATAACTAGTATTAATTGTGTTTGGATGCAAACACAAGAAGTCTCCCAACCGAACTCCCATGTCAGAAATCTTAAGGCTACAGATGGGATCCACAGATTTATAAATAACCTTTCTGTCAAAATTCATTCAATTTTGAAGACTTTGATTTTCCTGCTTTTTTCGGTCTTTATGGCAACAGCAGCCATTTTTAAGTCTTGGAGACCAGAAGCCAATTCTACACATGTAAGGAAACATTCCTGTAAAATGTCATCCAAGTCTGAGCGCATTGATTTTCCCACCTTTTTTACCGTTTCCATGGCATCGGTCCCCGTCTTGAAGTCTTGGAGACCAGTAGTTAATTCTACACATGTAAAGCAAACTTCTTGTAAAATTTCATCCAATTATGAGCACATTGATTTTCCCGCCTTTTTTACTTTTTCCAAGGCACCGGCCACCATTTTGAGGTCTTGGACACCAGAAATCTATTCTGCACATGCAAGGCAACCTTCCTGTAAAATTTTATCCAAATCTGAGCACATTGATTTTCCCGCCTTTTTTACCATTTCCATGGCACCGGTCGACATTTTGAAGTTTTGGAGAACAGAAGTCTATTCTATACATGTAAGGTAACCTACCTGTAAAATTTAATCAAATAATGAGCACTTTGATTTTCCCGCCTTTTTTACCATTTCCATGGAACTGGTAGTCATTTTGAAAATTCTAAGACTTGAATGCACATCTTGGGATGACGTTCTATCATCCTGTGAAGTTTTGTTAAGATTGTATGAGTGGTGTCCGAGAAAACTGATGGACAAAGTTGAGACGGAAAACGGAAGAAAAAGAATAAAAAAACTATAACTGTATCAGGATGCTGATACAAAAGTCTCCCAAACGAACTCCAAAATCAGAAATCCTGGCTAAAAATCAGTTCCACACATCATAGGCAACCTGCTTATTGAGTTTCATCTAATTCTGAGCACTTCCATTTTTCCTGCTTTTTTTCTGTTTCCATGGCAAGAGATGCCATTTTGAAGTCTTTGAGACCAGAAACCAATTCCTCATGATTTAAGCAACCTTCCTGTAAATTTTCATCCAATTCCGAGCACTTTGATTTTCCCGCCTATTTTGCCGTTTCCATGGCAGCTAGTGCCATTTTGAGGTCTTGGACACCAGAAACCTATTACCATTGTCCTAAAACAACCTTCCTGTAAATCTTGATCCAATTCTGAGCACTTTGATTTTCCCGCCTTTTTCGCCGTTTCCGTGGCAACGGGTGCCATTTTGAAATCTTGGACACCGGAAACCTATTACCCATGTCCAAAGCAACCTTCCTGTAAATTTTCATTCAATTCTGAGCACTTTGTCTTACCCGCCTTTTTTCCGTTTCCATGGCAACCGGTGCCATTTTGAAAATTCCAAGACCCTTGTGCATCCTTCAGGAAAAGGTTCCATCTTCATGTGAAGTTTGGTCAAGATCCGACCAATAGTTTCCGAGAAAATGGTCGGACAAATTTTGAGGCGGAAAGAGAAGATCAAGAATAACAATTTATAACAGTTACTGTGTTCGCAAGCGAAACACAAAAGTCTCCCAAACGAACTCTCATATCCGATTCCTGGGCATTATAAAACCCCCTTTCAAAAAAAAATTTGAGCAGGGGTTCCCCTTATAATTAACTTTATACATCTAGTTGAAATAAAAACAATACACAGCAGAAAACACATTTTTCTCAAAATTATAGCTTTTTGGCTTGGTTTCCACGGCAACCAAATGCTCCATTATCCAAAACAATGAATTTCATACCTTGTTTAAAAAAAAAATTGGACAGGGGTTCCCCTTATAACCTAAATATTACATATAGCTGTCATGAAAATACAATAATAAGTAATAAATGCGTTTTCTCAAAATTTCATTTTTTTGTATTGTTTCCATGGCAACAGTACTTATTTTAAAATTTTTAATTTTAATTCTATGGGACCCTTTCTTACAGGACAAACATCTTTCCTATGAAGTTTCATGGAGTTAAAGTTACTGTTTTCAAGATACAGTGGAAAAATGGTGAAAAAAATCAAAATTTCATTTTCCCATAGGGTTAACATGGAGGTTCCAACCCCTAATTGATCCCCAAATGTACCCTTAATGGACCCATATCTGAAAAAATTTTAGATGTTGCACAACTAGATATACGGGGCTAACATCCTACAAAGTTTGAAAGCTTTAGGTTAAATGGTCTCTGAGATCTATTTCGGACAAGTTCATCCGGACGAGAATATAGAAAGAAGAATAATAACGAGTGATGATATGTTTGCATGCAAACACAAGTCACCATAACCAAATTCCATGCTCATTTGCTCTTTGAAAAAAATGCTGTGTTTTTATTTATCACAAATGATTAATAATGTGTTCTGAAATATTTGTTTTCATTACTAATTCTTAAACTCATCATGTTTTCGTCTATCAGTGCTATTAGTGCTTTGATTCACAGGTCAAAATATATTTCTGGATTGCGTCAGAAAGAAAGTTGCGTCATAATGTTCTCATTATTGATTCATCGATGAAACCAAAATTCTAAGCTTAATATGTATATTTATTGATACTTTAACATGAAATAAAGTTATGTGATTGTGACCTTGACCTTTGAACTTGACCTCATTATGAAGATCCCGTCTTCCTGAACATTTTGTATGTTGAATGTCTTTGTGTATTGTTATGGCAGAAATTACCAATAAATTATTGTAAATTGAAGTCAAC
>MJUU01068260.1:11060-22698 GCA_002080025.1 Modiolus philippinarum | reverse complement strand
AAAAAAAAAAAAAAAAAAAAAAAAAAAAAAAAAAAAAAAAAAAAAAACAAAAAAAAACCAAAAAAACAAAACAAAACAAAAACAAAATTTGTTTAAATCCAAGATGACATATTTTTATTTTGTGCGTATTTATTGGTTATTATTGTTGTTATCATTGTTATCATTATTTTTTTTTGGGGGGGGGGGTCCAGTCTAATTGTACAAATTTACGCTTTTCATTCCGTTTCAGTAGCAAAAAAGTCATTTTAACTCTTTTTTTTCATTTTTCATTTACATGATAAACATAATAATATACCTAGGAATGAAAGATGATGCCCTAGTACCTACTTGTAAAATTTTAGGAGATGAATATCATTTCCTACTAAAGTGTGAAATAAATAAAAATTTGAGAGATGAATATCTACATAATATAATTAGAGATTATCCAGATTTTTGTAGTATTACAAACATAGATAAATTGATATATATTCTTAACCCATCAACACCATCCCAAATAATAATTTAGGTCTCTTCATTAAAAAGGTCATTAGAACTGAGGACAGGAGACTTGAATTTATTGCTGTATATTAATTGAAATGTTGAAGTTATTTTGTAATTTGTCACAAACACATTTAGTTTAATGACAATAAAGTATTTGATTTGATTTGATAAAAAATGAAATATGTAAATTACGCAAGTGCAAAAATACATTTACACCTTCTCTGTGGAAAATTGATAACTAGAGTACTACGCAAGTTACAGCCATGGGGGCATAGTTAAGAACCTTTGTGGCATAAATTGATGCGACCATTCTTTGGCCAGAAAATGACATTTTCTTATGCATGCATTCAGATATGTAGTATTTGCACATATGGCATAAAGTGTTTAGTGTGTAAAAGTGTGCGCTTGAGTTGACATAAACAACACAATTTGATTGTAAAGTGCAAATAACAATGACGAAATTTTTATCATCGGAATGGGGGATCAGGGGTGTGCGGACCTCCCTTTGTTGATTTTTCTTTTCGTTCCCTGTTGAAAAATGACTAAAATGTCAAAAAATAAAATGGAACTTCATTTTTTTCGAAGTTTGGGTCTGACAGTATTTTTAATGTATTTTATTGTGTCTTTGTGATTTGATACAACTGCTTTGGGGTTTTTATTTAACTGCACTCAAATTGAATCTAAAAGTTTTCGAGTTCAATACAATGTAATTCAAACTCGAAATTTAAATTGAACTTTAATCCTAACTGTAACTCAACCCCGGGGGTAACTTGCCTATATATTGGTATACGGTGACGTGTGGCAGCTTTTCTTTGCAAAAACCAACATGTATTTGAAACTCATATTTGCCCTTTTTATAGATATGCCTATTTTCATCTCATTTGGTATTTTTCCAGTTGGTATCAAAATTATGAGAAGATGTGTGAAAAGTAATCAATTTTATTCTAAATACTGTAAAACGGGTTATTTTCTCACGTTTCTCAATTGTATTTTGCTACATTTTCGCGAGGGGAAATGTTCGAGAATATGTCCTAATCGAGAAATTAGCGAAAATAAACATCTCGCGAAAATTTCCTCTTTTATAGTAATCAAATTTGTGGATTTCCCCTTTCTCATCTACAATACACAGAATCCATACATAACCTTAGTATTTTTATGGGTGACCACATTATGACAGTAGATTTCAATAATATTCTTTGGACGCCATTCGCACTCCTCCGTACATTATACTAGAAAATTACTCCCCCCCCCTTTCCTGCCGGGAACTCTCGGGATATTATCTATTTTATATAAAAAATTCTGTTATCATGCTGATTGCAGGTGTTGAGTTGGACATTTTTGTTTATTTTTTTCTTTTGAATTATATGACTCAATGTATCAAGCTATATGTTGTACAAATAGTTGAAATTCAAAAAATAAAGCATTACAAAAAACTCAGCTCGGTAAACTCTGTTAGCCCATACAAACGTGAATAAATAACACTGTGTATTGAATGAAGTTTGACACGAAGATATATAATTTCCGGTTATCACCGATTGTTCCACGACAAATTAAACCCCGATTCGTGCGTATTCGTCATTCGTTTATATTTCGTTTGTCACTTACTACACCTATCAATGAATGGTCCTTTTGTTTCTTTCGTATGCTTAAGTAAAGTTACGTTCGTGAATTATCGAGAAATCTCTATTTTTTTTACGTAATTACAAATTAACCTTCCCTGTGATAATCTCTCTTTTTACATTTTTTCTGACTAGAAAAATTATTTTATAAAATTTTGATTTATTTAAAAATTTGCAGTTTTTCTTTACTATAGCCAGTGACATTTACTTACAGATGTCTCTGCTTTTGCGGTGTTATGAGATTTTCAACTGTTCTTCGTCTTGAAGCAACCGTATTATCTTCGAAGTTTTAATATTGTAGTAAAATATCGTTTGAATTATATGAAATAAATTTTACATATACCGAGGGTTGACTGATTACTGGAAAAATATCTGCTATTCAAAGCAGTATTGTAATGTTCGTAACTGCAATCAGAGTAAACATTTTGCGGCCCTATACTCAGTTTTGTCTTGTTAATCACTTTCCTCCAAGTATAGTATAGCAATGTCAAAGAAAAAAAATGAAACAGTCGTCAGTGGTATTTACTTCAATGTAGATAATGACCTCGCCTTCAGCTCGGTTATTATCACCATCTGGGTCACTTCCGCTCTTCCACGGACAGTCTAAATTTCACGACAATGACCACTTTTTCATCAACTAATATATATATATTTTTAATTATGGTAGTAGCTTATTTCTTCAAGTTTCATCTATTTTCAGTATGCGTGTGTATATAGTTGACGACTATAATTATTTCATCATCACAAGCTTCATTTCTTGCAAAAATTAACCAATAAATCTGTAGGAATCATTTGTTTGTCATATTTTTACTGTTTAAAAAGTTTGACATTTTTTTTTAAAATTATTTTCAACTAATTGATGTATATACATGTATATTTTTCCGTGTGAAATCTCGAACTGACTCACAATTTTCTAATGCTAATGCCATTGTACGAAGACAGAACCATTTCAGCTTCAAACTTTCGCTGAATTATCAAATACATTTATTTATTTTATTTCATTTTTGCAATGCTAAACTCAAGAGCTGGGCACATTCGATTACCCCTCTGACGCCTTCGGCACTAGGGGTTCGGCGATTGTAACGTCAAACAATTGTTGCTAGGGGAAACGTTATATCATCAGAGACAGCATCATAGTTCAAAAACCTCACTGGCACTCTCTTAGAGAAAATGCCTGGCACTGAAAGGGTTGAAATACAGCAAAACAAAAACAAAAGGGACATTGAATACTTAAAAACGAATGTTCTAGTTCCAATTTTGAGAAGGCCTACATTTGTATGGATGAATTAATGTGTCATTTTACTACAACATTATGATATAATAATATAACATCTTTATGTTGACACACCTAGATAGAAGAAGCAAAAAACTCAGAAGTGGGGGGGGGGGGCTCGGCAATCAAAAAAATTAATATCAAGACCATTCAGAGAATTGAAACAAAATAACAAAGATACATTGTACAACAAATAAACAAAATAAGCAAAAGAGCCAGAAAACTAGCGCACTAGCAAGGTGAGCACTACAAAAGACCACGGGTCAGCAAGCTCCGGTAATGCTTATTATTTCCCTGGTACTCCAGAGTAGGCATAATCTATCCGTAGTACCCGTCACAGAGCCAGGTATAATATGATGGTGAAAGAAATAATAAGTAACTGATTGAAAAATGTCATTTTAACCCTTAGACAAAACTAGTTTTAAATCCTTGCTACATTTCACTTCTTTAATCCTCAAACAGAACATCGAAAAAAAAACAATCACTAAGACGATTATCTACCGTATTAAAACATGGATTAAAAAATTACCGATGAAGTAGCAGTCTAAAGAGCAAGACAACAGAGAAAACAAAAGTAATGAAAGAGTGAGCCCAATATAAAACCGGAAGAATCTTATGCATGTTTTTACAGAATAGAATACTTTATTCTCATAAACTATGCACATAGTTACAGAGATTATTTACAATAATACAATACAATATTTATGTCATGTGTGAATAAATAAATAAATAATACAGTACAAATGTGTTTATGTAACAAATAGATCATTTACTCGGGGGATTGACTTTCACCGTTATACTTTTAATAAATTTACATAATTTTTCTAATAAATCACTTTTTGTGGATGTGAATAAATTTTCAAATTTTGGGGCATTTGGATTTGACCAACAATAGGACGACAGAAAACGTTTTCTTTCCTCTTTGAAAGCTTTGCATGTCATTATATAGTGGAACTCATCACCGATGTCGTTTAGGAAGTGTAAGCATGACATGTGCCAAGCGTTGCAATCGTTCAAATGCTATTGAAAAGTCCAGTGTAGAATCTTGGTGTGTTTCAGTCCTGTAATAAACTCTTGGCTTTTTGAAAAATATCTTTTCTCATTTGAAAAAAAACAACATTATAACGGTTTGTCGAATCATAGGAAAGACCGTCAATATTTCGAAGTGACAATTGCAATAGTGGCTGAACATGTCCTTGGGAATAATGCACCGTGTTGACATAATTGCTAAGACAAGAGCGAATGGGTTGTGAAATTAATGTACAATATACCAAAGAAGAGGCACTATTTCTTTAAAAACGAAATGTTCATTATTGGAAAGTCTAAATAGTTAAGGGTGTCATAATGTTTTGATTCCACACGTCCAGAGTTATTTATATTATTGTAAATAAGTATGGTTCAAATTGGCCGAGTACTCTGAGAGAGGAAGGTCTTTGAATATAATCCCCACTTGTAGTTATTTTTATGGTGTTCAGACCTACTGTAACATAGCTTTCTTGAAGAGGACAAGCTCAGTACCACTGTGCCTAAATTTGGGTCCAGAAGGACAAGTATTTTTATAGGATATCTTTGAATATTTTTCTCAAAGTATACAACGTTAAGCCACTGGTTTCCATTTTGGGCGAGATGTGGACTTGCGAGACACAGTTGTAAAGGGGGACCACCAAAGGACTATTTTGTTGAAGTTTTGTTCTGATTGACTTTGCGGATTTAGAGTAGAGGATCTTTGAATGCTTTCCCAAAGTGTTTAGTGTTATACTATGTTCCCTGTTAGGAACCATCTTGCGTGTGATCTGGATTTACCGGACAAATTTTTCAAATGGATCCAGCCAAGGACAATTGTGACAAAGGTTATATTTGTTCAAGTACTTTGAGAGGAGAAGATCTTTGAATATGATTTCCCATAGTGTCCAAATTTATACTATGTTCCGCTCTGGCATCCATCTTGGACTTAATAGAAACATTATTGAAAGGTGACCACCTTATTATAACTGTGACCAAGTTTGGTTCCAATTTGCTATGCGTTTTCAGATAAAATTATAGGATGCTTTCCAACAGGTCCATTGTTAATCTATGTTCCCCACTGGAGTCTATCTTTGATGCGATGTGATCATGCTGGACACATTTATCAAAAGCGATCAACAAAGGACCATTGTGACCAAGTATATGAAAAGGAAAGGAAATGGGGTAAATGTCAAGGAGACAACATCCCATATCCAGGTTAAAACGACCCAAAACAAAGCATCTAGGGGTCACCGTACGGTCTTCAACATATCAACATATGATCCATATTGGCCAAGTACTTTCAGAGGAGAAGATTTTTACATATGTTTTCTAAAAGGGTCCTATGTTACACTAAGTTCCTTGCTGGAAGCCATCAGGTACGAACATAATGGCAATTTTGTTATATTTCTTCTAAATATTCCTGTTTGTCAGTTACCTGTACAAGATCAGTGGTTCTATCCGGGCACTCCGGCTTCCTCCACCACTAAAACTGACCGTCATGAAATGGCTGAATACTGCTGAAAGTAACGTTAAACCCCAATGTCAATCAATCAATCTAAAAATTTTCTGACCAGAACTGTGTTTCTGATCGATGAGATAAAATAAGAGTGTCACGAGCTAGATTTAAAATTACCGAGCCAACTTATAAACAAAGTGTTCAAAATGTTCATGACATTATACATGAGAAAATTTTTGTTGACTTTCCTTTGGACTACTATAAAGCATGAATCAAAATAATTCTCGCCATTCGCATTGTCGGATCCAAACGGGTGATCGAGTTTGAGCCCCTCGTTTTTATTGTGTAACAATATAAAAGACAACGCACTAAATTTTTTTTAATTGCCTGACGAATTGAAAAATTAAAAACTTATCAACTCTAGCTTCCTCCAAACAAGTAAAAATATAGGTTCTTTTTTAAAGCGGTCAATGAGGACTTAGGTTGTTAAACTTGTTGATATGTTTAAATGTTTGTTAAACATTGTTTGTCCCAAAAATTTCAAGTTTAATGACAATAAGAATTTTTTTTTCAAAATTGTTTGGAACCTGGATTAGTATCGTAATCTTCAATGAAGCAAAGTCTTTACAATAACGGAACCGAATGCCACTTTATATATACATCACACTGGCTATAGGGGGAAGGTTTGGGCCCAATAAAACTAGTTTAACCCCGCCGCAGCAGGTTTGCGCCTGTCCTAAGTCAGGAAATTTATTAAGCCTTTGTGTGTCTTGTCTTTTTTCTAGTTAGTTTACTTTATGTCTATAGGAGTCTAGGATGATGTTTATTTCGATGAACTTGATTGCTCTTTAATCAGGGGCCGACTCCGACCTGCCGTTGGATGTGATGTTTTCTCAACGTTCATTGATGTCTTTGAGTTGTTATTACTCCCCTTTGGTTGTTTTCTCTTTGACACATTCCCCGTTTCCCTTCTGTTTTCTTTTTATACTTACACTGCAAATCAATTTCAAATTGAAGTCCGTTTATGCCAGTTGACAACAATTTCAATACATAAAAGTTAATTAGACAAATATCCCAAATATTATGGAATTCAAAATGAATTTGATTCTAATTTTGTGTTTGTATTTTGCACATGAGTAATGGATCTGTTATGTATTTACTTACATTTTGTCTTCTTTAAACAAAGACTTCGATCGTCTTTTTCGGTAGCTAATAACACTCTTATTTTCGGTATATACATTATACTATCTTTCAATCACCGACCCCCGGATAGAGCGACTACTAGTATACCAGATTAGTTCATAACAAATCTGAAAGGTGATGCGTTTTACCTGATACAGAGATAGCATTTCTGTAGTTTTGTATAATTCGTGTCCCACTAAGTTTATTCGTTTTACTTCTATTGTTTCGTTAGTTTACAGATGTCGGAGTTTTTTTTTTTGTTTATGCCCTACAATTGTTTTCTATGATAAAGTGTGAGGGCGACGTAAAACGCTAGAGTTATATGGAGATTATAATGCAAACAAGGATAAAACAACCGGACCAATTTCACAGGACGTAATTTTGGTTTACACAAACTCTATTCTTTCTTAGTATTACTAGAAATCACTATGATTTTACCACGGAACAGTGTTGTTCAACCACATTCTTGTAGCCTTTTTACGTTTGTTCTGCATACCATATACCATAACGTACCGCCAGTAATAAACAGTTCATTAGCAAACTAATACTGAACCAAAAGAGAAAAAGAGAGTACTCTAAAATAACATTGACATTTCCAATTCATTTTCAAAACAAGCTAGATGTGACCCCCCCCCCAAAAAAAAAGAAAAAAAAAGATGGATGTGTCCACAGGTCAGAAGGTGCCAAGGAAAGGTAAGCATGGTTTGTTCCACGTGTGGTACACGTCGCATTGCCACTGAAAAGTCATATGTTGTCCATGTCATTTATTATCGTTTAAAAAAAACATTAGTTCTATCTTTCAAATCATAGTAACGACCGAAATACCGTATAGCGGATTATTTTAGCGGGTGAAAAATTTCATGGGTTGAGTGGAAATGCATGCCAAAAATTTAAGCGTTTTAAATTTGCTTGGATGATCAAAAATCCTATAAATATCCTACGAATACATACGATATTCGCGGAATTCATTTACGCGAAAATTAAAACCCCGCTAAAAAAATCCCGCTATACGATACTAATATAGTGACAATAAGAAAAGTGATTGAAGACGGAGGAGGGATTTACATTTTATGTCCCTTTAACGGTTATCACAAAGTTAAAATTTGACAGAGCAGCAAATACCAAACTGTCCAAACCATTTAAAAACTGATTTATTTACCTATAAACATTAAATATCTAGCAGAAAATGTCTAAAACTCATTAACGGAAAATCATTCAAATTACCTTCAAGTTGGTGTATCTGTTTTTTGAGACATTTATTTCGCTCTGTTGACAAAATTGTTATATACTACAGGCATGATGATGGCGAATGATCTGTAAAATGCTGGGGATGTGAAAATGTTTCTGCTCAAAAACAGGAAGTTCACTATCAGAAAGTCGAAATCGCTTGTCAAAATATCATCCATTACTGAAAACTACCATTGCCATTGTTGTATAGCAATTTTCCCGTTTGTATGCTATTCAATTCCTACAAATAAAATCATGTTTTAACAATTTTTGCCGTGAAGCCTATAGTAATAAACAAAGGTACCGGTAATTATGACCTAGTAGCATGTTCATATACAACAAATAAAACAGGGTTAAATTACTATGTTCTTAAAGGCTGGAACATCTTTATTGCTAAACACCATTTAAAAACTGCCAAAATGACCGAAAGATACTACTCTAGCGTTGTATGCCGTTCTTTGATTCTATCATAGGAAACAATTGTAACAATTCAGGAATTAAAAAAAAAAATGATAAGAAGTGCAAATCATCTTTGTCCTGTGACGATATTTGATGCTAAACACAATCTAACGTATTACTAAACACTTTCGTAAACCTGTTTAGATATTTAACGTAAAGAGTTTTTGTTTGTGCAGACGTCACTATAATTTTTCTTAAGTTTGATTCATTTAAAAAATTCTGAAGCTCGGAGTCTCTCGAGGAAATTCATTTTGGTTGAAAGGTATGTATTTGACATAATTTTGATATTTGAGAAATCTCTCTTTTTTTTATTTTAGCCATACCCTGCACTGATATTTATGATCAGTAGTTCTAATGAAACTTCTTTAGGTTCTGTATCAGTTTACTATGTAAGAATAGAAATTTTAAGGGATGCTAGTCAATGATTTTTGAGAGACATATATTTTTGAAACATTTGAAATGCAGTGAAGAGAAGAAAATTGAAATATTAACCTAATTATATCCCGAATCTCAAGAAAGTCACATCTAGTAAAAAAATATTCAACATTTTACGAAAGGAAATGAACACGAGACCATAACACATATGTGTACTCCAACTGCATATAATTTTAATGAACAGTGGAAAGCTTAACACTTTCTAAAACCTAAATATGTTTTGATTCTCATATCGTGTTTGCACTAGTGTTTAGGAACTAAACTCCATTTTTACAGTACATCGTCTTTACAGTGTATAGTCCAATGATGCATTTTTACTTGCATTCTTGTTATAGTGACATGAAGGGTTATAGGGGGGAAGGTTTGGGCACAATAAAACTAGTTTAACCCCGCCGCAGCAGGTTTGCGCCTGTCCTAAGTCAGGAAATTTATTAAGCCTTTGTGTGTCTTGTCTTTTTTCTAGTTAGTTAACTTTAATATGTCTATAGGAGTATAGGATGATGTTTATTTCGCTGAACTTGATTACTCTTTATTTAGGGACCGACTCCGACCTGCCGTTGGGTGTGGGGTTTTCTCACCGTTCATTGAAGATCTTATGGTAGCTTTGAGTTGTTGTTGCTCCCCTTTGGGTCGTTGTCTCTTTGACACATTCCCCGTTTCCCTTCTTTTTTCAATTTCCTAAAGAATATTAGTATCTTCATCTTTCGCCCAGGATGACAAAAAGGCTTCAAAGTTAACATAGTCATCTTCCCTAATCTTAAGGTAGATGGGTACTCCATTTTTAAAAATTTTTTTTTTGATAGATTGTTTTTTTTTAATTTTTACAGGAAAGTTTCCTTGTTATATAAGCATTGAAATAAAAAAAATTAAAAAGGGGTCCTCGTGCTTGTTTTTAAAATAATTGATATGAAAATAATCAAATACTTCTGATGAATATATAGCGAAACACAGGTATATTGCTGATTTTTTAAAAACTATTCCATAGATTTCTTTCTATTTTACTCATGTGTTATCCCTTTGGACATACTTTCACAAAATATAAAAAAAATGGGGGTCACCGACTTTTCCATATAATTTGTGAAATGTGAAAATTTTCATAGTGATATCTATGAAAAATATTTTTTATCAGATTATCTCCGTTTTTCAAAAATACTCTTCCAATTAATTTAATCATTAGGTTATCATACCTCGTCTAATTAGATAAAGACATGTGAAATCAAGTACATGTAGGTCCTTTGCACTTTGCATGATGGATATCATGTTGATTGATTCATTACAAATAAAAATATTTGCATATTTAAAAAGCAGATATTACCAAAACAGCACAAATAACAAATTCAAAATGGCAGAAGACTACAGATCTATCTTAAGTTTGATTGGAATGGTAAGTAATGGTTAGGATAATTGTTCGTTACAAGAAGTTGTAGTTCATTTACTCGAAAATCCTGGCCATATTGGCGTGATATCATTGTCGATTTATGTTAAACTGGCAATTTTATTTGACTCATTTAAGAAGATACAATTTAATCAACTGATGATTAATTTGCTCGAGAAAAATTCACGATATTCTCTATTCTTTTGCTCTCCGGCCTTTGGGAACGTGCTGATGAACAATGTTAACGATGTTGGAAGGACTGATTCATCACAAATTAGGCTCTTATAACCTAGACCTAACAAGGGTTCTTCGGACAGATTAGTTGCGACTGCCTTGCGTTTTCTGGACTTGCTTTCTTGCATGACCTAAATAAACAAATAATTCATACTACAATATCGAGGGATGAGATTGTAAAAAATCACACTTCAGTGTTATCATCATTTGGCATAAAAGCTAATGATGAAAACAATCAACTCCCTTACATCTACTGGGTACCTAAACTTCATAAGAATCCATACAAACAGAGATTCATTGCCGGGTCTTCCAGATGCACCACTAAACCTCTTTCACAGCTACTCACTACTTTGTTGACCGTAGTCAGAGACGGCCTGAAAAATTACTGTAATAAAGCTTATTCCACAAGCGGTGTGAATCAAATGTGGATTCTTAAAAATTCAAAAGATCTCCTTGAACAGCTTTCCTCAACCAGTCTTACCCATTGCCATAGCATTCAAACTTTTGACTTTTCTACACTTTATACAACCCTGCCACACAATAAACTGAAAACAGTAATTGCAGATTTAATACATCAATGTTTCTGCACAAAAAATGGAGAACGCAGATACACCTATTTAGTTGTAGGGAAAGACAAGACATATTTTGTTAAGAACCACACCGATTCAAATAAGAAGTACACCGAGACTGACGTAATCAAAATGTTAGAATTTTTGATCGACAATATTTTTGTCGAATTTGGAGGTCGTGTTTTCCAACAGACAATAGGGATTCCTATGGGAACAAACTGTGCGCCGCTTTTAGCTGACCTTTTCCTTTACTCATACGAGGCCAAGTTTTTACAAGGGCTTATTCAAAGAAAACAAAAACATTTAGCCCAGTTCTTTAATTTC
>MJUU01068260.1:0-10939 GCA_002080025.1 Modiolus philippinarum | reverse complement strand
CGTGATGATTTTAATTTCCCCATTGTGAACTTTCCCTTTCTTAGCAGCAATATACCTACCTCTCCAGCCTATGGAGTGTACATTTCAAAGTTGATTCGTTACTGTCGAGCTTGTAGTTTGTACAGTGAATTTTTGAACAGAGCAAAAACACTGTCCCAAAAGCTGCTTAGTAAGGGATTTGTTCAACCTTTGTTAATTTCATCCCTCAAGAAATTCTATGGCCGTCACCATAGCATCATTGAAAGATATGACATGTCAGTATCCCAAATGAAAGTGGACATTTTCAGCTAGATTCACGTCTTCCCGGATTTGACTACCGACTTTGACATTTTCCCGGATTGAATCACTCACAGTGTGACGGGTGCTGTTAACAGAGCAGGACATGCTTACCCTTCCGGAGCACCTGATGTCACTCTCAGTTTCACTGGAGTTCACACTGTGAGTGCCTTTGTTCTGAATGTTGTGGTTTCTGGTTCTGTGCTTTGTGTCTGTCTGGCGTCATTGTTTTTGTGTCTAACGTCATTGTTTTCTGTGTTCTCGTTTTTGCCCTGTCTTTGGACTTCGATTCTTGTGAATTTCACCCCTTTGTTCCTTCGGTATTCTACTGCCTTTGTTTGATTATACCAGATCAAAAGTCCGTTCCATAAAGCGTTGTTATCTTTTCCTGGATTGGAACTCTTCCATCAACTGGGGTACACACACGGTACACACACTGGGGTACACTCAAGACAAATCGGTACCTGGACATTTCGGTGCTCAGCTTACTAGACATTTCGGTACTCGGTACTAGACAAATCGGGACTTGAAAATCGGTACCTTGACAGATCGGTACTTAAAAGAAATAAAATAAATTGTCATACATAATGAGTTGTTTTTGTAAGATATCTATGGAAGCCCGATGCGGCCATTTTTGCGTTTTCACGTTTTCGTGCTATCATTCAACAACGCGAAAAGGCGAAAACGCGAGATCAAGAAAGCGAAAACGCGAAAACACGAAAAGTTGAAGACGCGAAAAGGCGAAAACGCGAGAACGAAAACGCGAAAACGCGAAATCCCGGACACGAAAACGCGAAAACATGAAGACGAAAACGCGAAAACACGAAATTAAATAGATCTCGCCTTTTCGCTTTTTCGCGCTAGACATCTCGCGTTTTCGTAGATAAAATCTCGCGTTTTCGCCTTTTTGACTTTTCGCGTTTTCGCGTTTTCGTGTTTTCGCGTTTTCGCCTTTTCGCGTTTTCGTGTTTTCGCGTTTTCGCGTTTTCGTGTTTTTGCGTTTTCGTGTTTTCACCTTTTCGCCTTTTCGCGTTTTCGTGTTTTCGCGTTTTCGCTATCTGTTTTTTTTTTCTTCGAAGCAATTTAATAATCGTGGGTAGTTGTGTTTTTTTTAATATTTTTCACACATTTTAAAACAGTAAGGGCATGTTTTTTAATCAACGTAGATTATTGGTATACAATTATATTCAATTATTCTTCTGTTACAAAATATAATTGTTAAATTAACAACCAATTTGTTTTTACTTTGTTAAAATAACAACCAATTTATTTATAATTAATAAATAGCTATGTTTGTTTAAACGATAGTTTTGCAACTAGGCGGATTTGTATTTCAATTGGACGGAAATGATTTTTCAATTGAGCAGAAAATAATTTGCAACTGGACAGATTTTATTTTTTTTTCAAGTAGGCGGGTTGCGTGTGATATGCCTGTAAAAATACAAAACTTCAAAGAACAAGACTTGGTCACAGAAGGTAAAATTAGTTGAGAAATATATTAAGCCAATCCAAGAAGATACAGTCTTACTATTGAAAGTAACTCCTGTAACTTTCAGAAATTGAAAAAGATATGGTCACGAGATAGATTCCCCAAAATAACAGGCCCTTTGAGAGTTTTATGAACTTTACCAAAACTAGACATATTAAAATCAAACATAATTTGCAGTCTTTCTATTGGAAAATCACTGTTACTGTAAGGAATTGAAGAAGGTGTGGTTGCCATTTTGAATTCCAACTAATGCTGGTCTTTGAGGGTTTCATGAAATTCACCAGAACTAGAACAGGAGATTTTTGCTGTCTTTCTATTGAATCTTGATATAGGGAATTGAAAAGGTATGGTTGCTAGACAAAATTAAAAAAAAACCCTGATCTTTGAGAGTTTCAGCAAATCGATTCCCGGATTTCAACTTTCTAGCACAAATAGCCTTGGAGAACTCTTCAATTATTGGATATCGCGAAATCAAAAGCCTTGCATCCACAGTGTACTACTGCAGATCTGGATAGTGTAGTGCCAAGTTTCAAACTTGTATCTCTTAGAGTTCCAGATTTATCGGGAATCATTACAAACCCGCCGTAGGTAACACGTACATACATACAGACGGACTGCATAACATAATAAGCGGGGAATGAACACACGCTAATTGGTACCTTTAGTATGTAATTCTCCACACGAATATATAAAATATCAGAAGTGGCCACTTCTGTGACCAGGTGTCTAATTTTTTTGTTAGTACCGAATTGTCAAACACAAGTCCCGAAATGTCAAGTACCGAGTACCGAAATGTCCGAGTCAGTACCGAATTGTCCAGGTACCGCAATGTCCAGGTACCGATATGCCTAGGATTCTACACACACTCATCTCTTTAGGTTATCACTCGAACGGTTGGCTAACAATATACAACTTTAACCCTAAATATATTTTAATTTTAACAAAATTTAGTGCAGTGTAACAGTAAACAATGACCCAGTAATCTATATTTGAACAGTGCTATGAACTGAATTCAGGATTAACAGCACTTGCCGTGTTTGGTTGATAACCGGAACTTTTTCATTGTATTAAAATGTCATTCCCGAAAAGCGGACCAAATTGAGCTTTTTATTCAATTTTTTTATTTAACTGGTCAGGCGTTGGTTAAATTTGCTAGAAATTAGAGAAATCCCTATCCATGGCACATTCGCCTCGGCTAAGGACATTAGCTTTCTCGTTCTCAATTACCACGTTACACCCTTTTCAATATCGAATAAAGGAAGATCATATGCCAATTACACAAACAACAATAGGGCCTGTAAGTCTCGTACAAGTTTGACACTTCCGGGATCAAAAATTGTACCCGGAAATTACATTTTAAACAAAGATATATGACGTCTGAAACAAAGATTTCAGCGTCATAATCTTCTGACGTCATGTTTTGGCGGGAAACGTTTTCGAATTGCCTGTTTATCGTGGGTTCTCGTAAGTCACATGACGAGACTTACAGACCCTATTGTTCTGCATATTGTATTATCTTGTTAAAGTTGTTTTGGGTATAAGGATTGTTTTTAGATTTGTAAGTTGCGTTTAGACTTGTGGTTAAAATAAGATGAATTCCTTCTCTAAACATGTTTACCACCCAACATGCTTTAGTCATTCGGTGTTAAAGAATTAAATACAAACCTGAACATGTTAGCCCCTACCATGTCTTAAAATCTGTTATAAATCTGTTATCAACCTAAGCAGCATTGTTTTAAAGTGCGTAAGATAGGGAGCATTGAACGACAACTTAAAAATGGACTCCAGTCAGACCACTGTAACATATTTCACCCGAAAAAAAAACTGGAATACGTATACATATTACAGATTCCCCCATGCTAACACCCCTTGATTTGGATATAATTGTTTAAGGTATATTGTCGTGTGTATGCAATCTTTTGTGTGATTTGTATGATTATGATACATATATTTTTTATATATTAAAAAAATTGGAAGTATATATAATTCGGCTTTCTGTCTGTCAATCTGCTTCAAATTCAATCGATCGAGTCACATCAAATTCCAGATAGCTGGTACACAATGGCAATATGCACTGAATATTCTGTGAAAGTTTCATTCAATTTCACCTTGTGGTCTGGAGGAGTTGTCGCCAAGAAGTGTGTCCCAGTATGGAAGACGGAATAACGAACAAATGGACGGAAGGACAGACACCATAATTACTACAAGTACATACCGCCCGCTAAGACGGGGTTATAATAATAACTTTAATTTGAAAATTTCGCCTGTATGAGCCGAGCACACAAGCAAAATTAAGGAATAACTATTGGTGTCAGTTCGTGTTAGATATGAATTGCCGTGAGTTTAGAATTCACATTCTTGCTACGTAAAGCTCGAGTAGGCACGTGCCTATGCAAAATGGACATTTTTCGTGCCTTTGGTAAAACATCAGGACTCGTATGCACCAACGGCAATTAACAATGAATTTTACCCTTGTTCTTAGTACAGGGACATGCGCGATACTCTAAAGACAAAATTGGAATTTAAATTTGCAATACATTTGTATTTCAAATAAAAAAATACCAAAGGTACTGTAAATTTAGTTTCTGCATATGGCTATTTCGACAACTTATGTCTCTTCATTGCAGATGAAATTTAAACATTTGAAGACCATAAAGTCAAAGATGTTTAAAAACTATAGAGAGCAAATGATCATATATGATGTAAAATGGAATGCCAAAATCCGCTAAGGACAGAGTTTTGCATGAGTGAGAAACTCTTTAGTCAGAGATTTGTATCAACCTATGATAATTTCATCTCTCTAGAAATTCTATGGCGGTCACCATAACAACATCGAAAGATATGACGTGTCAGTATCCCAAATGAAAGTGGACATTTTCAGCTAGATTCACGTCTTCCCGGATTTGACTACCGACTTTGACATTTTCTTGGATTGACCAACTGACAGTGAGACGGGTGCTGTTAACAGAGCAGGACATACTTACCCCTCCGGAGCATCTGATGTCACTCTCAGTTTCACTGGAGTTCACACTGTGAGTGCTTTGTTTTGGATGTTGCGATTTCTATTTCTGTGCTTTGTATCTGTCTAACGTCATTGTTTTGTGTCTAACGTCATTGTTTTCGGTGTTCCCGTTTTGGCCATGCCTTTGGACTTCGATTTTTGTAAATTTCACCACTTTGGTTCTTCGGTATTCTACTTCCGTTGTTTAAGGTAGATAGACAGTAATATTCATATCCATGAGATTTTGCTGTAAGTCGGCACAACTGAAGAATAAATCCTACCAACCCGAAATCTGTAATAAAAAGTATGGGTCACCATGCTTGTTTTTTCTAGAATTGAGATCAAAGTTTGCTCATTTTTAGCCATCTTTTCACCGAAGTTTACAAAGAATGCACGGGGAAAATATGGAAAGGCAATTTTTAGCTTAACAGAAATGAACTTTTTATCCATGAGAATTTGGTGTATTTTTGTGAACAGATAGTTTATGATGTAATTTATTGGTTACAATTATAAAATGAATATGTCACCATGCTTTTAACGGAGATATTTTGCAAAGTTTCCGGATGAAACATTATTTTCGGGAAAAGGGAGTTAATTCGCGGCAAAGTAAACGAAATATGACGTTTCATATTTGTCATTCCATTGTGACGTTACAAAGGAAAAGCCGTCAAATTACTGTTCCGGTCCGAAAATCAAACCTACCCCGTACCCGATTCTTTACTTTTCTTATGCGCGATTGCATTGCGCAGCGCAACAGTGTCTATCTACCTTAAAGCATTCAACATAAAGTACAAAAATTATAGATTGACTCTTAAAAATGTCCGTCTCACCAAATTTTAACAACAGAGACTGTCGGTAGATTTTACTCAGCTTATGAAGCGGATCTACAAGTACAAAGTGTATTCATAGATGAAGTTGATCGATTGAAGGTAAGATGGTCTTTGTCTGAAGTTAAACCCTACAGTCAGTCAACCAAGACTTATATCCGTCTGTATAAAAGATATCAAGTATCCTGTTGACCATGTCAATGTCTTCGGCTACGAATGAACGGTTTTTCAGCGCCATGAGACGGATAAATACCTACCTTAGGTCCACTTACTATGGGAGATGAACGGCTCTCCGGTTAAGCTTTGATCCAAGTTCACCAACATCTACCTATTGATGTAGAAAAAAGTCCTTGGTGTGTTTGCAACTAGGAAAATCGACTCTTCCATTTTTCGTAACCAATAAAAAAATGTACATTTATGGCAATAAAGTTTACACATTTGTCTTTTGTTTCAATCTGATAAAACCAACTTGACACAGGCGCTTTCAAATCTAGAATAGTTCTACCATCTCCATTTTGTTAAGATGCCAGAGCTTCCGGGAGCTTGGGTCCCTATCGGGTTTTTACACTGGACCCACTGGGGACCTAGAGCAGCCCCAGAGGACGACTTTCATTTCCCCTACATTTTTTTTTAAATCTTATACCTAGGTACGCCTCTGCCAATCCATGTAATCAAATTTAATCAATTGTGTAAAAAAAATAATCAAATTGTAATTAATCTGCTTTTTATGGCCTCGTAATTGACAAATAAAAGCTGGTGCTCTTCGTTGCCTAGACATTTATAATTGTTTACACTTCTTTTAATGTTAGGGTTTACAATTTATGGATATTTTTGTTAGTAAGACTAGCTTTAGGGATAGATAACTAATAAAATTTGTATTTATTTAGCCATTTATTTTATTTATCTATTTTATTTATATTTTTGTTGTTGTTTTGTTTCTTGTTTTTTTTTTAATTCAAGTAAAAATTGTTTTTCCAATGACAATGACAATGACAAATGCTTTATTAACCTAAGACACATATACGTGTACAAAAGGTACATAACATATACAATACAAACAATATCAAATGACAGACAAACATCGGTTGACACAATACATGCATATAGTAAGAAAACAATTACACATTTAATTTGAAAACAGATAAGTAAAGTTATATTTTTAATTTTCAGTACACTATAGCAACAGATTTAGTTTCTTTAAGAGAGAAAATAGAAAATTTTTTGTACAGTTGAACATTACAGAAAGAGAGCATTCCTTTTAATTTATTTATATCTGGGTTGCGTGTGTAATATTCGGGTATGTATTTTTTTTCGTAATTCTCGAACATTATTGTTACTACAGATAAATAAGTAGTGTAATTCATCCCCTACGAAATTGCTACAAAGAGTGAACATTCTATTTTCGCGTGGAATACCAGCCCATCTTCCAGTTTCTATTGCAAATTTTACATTAGAACATCTTAGTTTTGTAATAGGTATACGTTCCCCTTCATTAAGCCTAGTAAGATATGGTTCTATAATAAACTCATTTTTAAAAATAGAATAAAACCCGCCCCTGGAAGAATTATGAACTTGAGAAAACCACTTTTGTATATACTGATCAACAAGTTGTTGTTTAATCGTAGATTTTAGAACATTTCTCTCTACCGGCATTTGATTGTTCCACATATAACTTAAACCACACCCATCCAAAATATTTTTAATATAATTCATCCATTTAAATTTCGTCGGATTATTATTGTATAGTTTGAACATTAACTGATACATAATAGATGATAACTTGCTATCAGCAGTTAACAAACTGTTCCAAAATAAAACCATTTTTTGTTTGATAATTATTTCTAATGGGAATCGTCCCAACTCCCCATATACCATGAAGTTAGGAGTTGTATTTCGCACTTTTAAGATTTTTTTGCAAAATTGGAGATGCATTTTTTCAATATTATCTTTATTTTGAAAACCCCATACTTCTGCAGAATACAATAAAATTGGAGCAACAAGAGCATCAAACAATTTTAGTTGCAGATCTATGGGTATACTAATATTTTTAATTTTAATATACAAAGCATACAATGACTTTTGTGCTTGTTCTAATAATTTTTTCCTAGCTGTACAAAAACTGCCATTATAGTTAAAAACTACTCCTAAATACAAGTATGAATCAAGTATTTCGATTGTCTGATTATAAAGTTTGAAATTTAGATCATGCTTTTCTTTTTTCTTGCCAAATATTACAACTTTCGTTTTCGTTGTATTCACTTTTAATTTCCAAGTTAAACAATATTCTTCGAATGAAGTCAACATATCCTGTAACCCTTCAGCAGTTTCAGACAAAAGTGCTGTATCATCGGCATACAGGATAATAAATAATTTCAAGTAAACAGACAATGATTCATGACACAATTCGGACATGTTATCTAAGCAGTCAATATTGTTATCCAAGAAAAATTTTCGAGGTCATTTAAAAATATGGAAAATAGAAACGGGGATAAATTTTCTCCTTGTTTAACATCAATCTTACAATTAAAGTAACCAGAACAATCTTTACCAAGTTTAACATACGATTTCACATTTTGGTACATATTCAAGATAACAGTGAACACTTTTCCATTGACCCCCGATTTTTGCAATTTTTGCCAAAGCCCTGCCCTCCATACTGTATCGAATGCACTTTTAAAATCTATAAAAGTACAGAATAATTTTTTACCCAGAGAAAAATAAATAGAAATTAAAGAGAAAAGTACAAAAATATTATCGACAGTTGAAAAGCTCTTTCGAAATCCAGCTTGAGCTTTTGATATAAGGCTAATACTTTCAGAATATTTATTAAGGCGACTATTAAGAACAGAGGAAAACACCTTACTAAAACACGAATTTAGAGTAATGCCACGATAACATTCCGGATCCGATTTGGAACCTTTATTTTTGAAAATAGGAATAATAATACCATTTGACCAATCTTCGGGGATAATACCAGTATCTAAAATTATATTAAATAGCTTCAGATATGTCGGCATAAGTTTATCAATTGAATATTTAAGATATTCATTTAATATTCTATCATCACCTGCGGCTTTTCCGTTTTTCAAATTCATAATTGCCTTTTTAATTTCGTCCTCGGTTATTGGACAATTTAATAAAAGTTCGGCTTCTTCAGACACATTGTTATCAAATCTGAATATTTCACTTTCTTGTTCATCGTACTCATTTAAATTTTTAAAATGTTCATAAAGTGCCTGAATTGTAATATCATTATTTTCATCTTTTCTAGTTTTCAAATTATTTAATAACTTCCAGAAAGATTACTATCATATTTTGACATATTTCTTAGTTTATTAGAAAATGAATCTTGATAATTAACATAAGCATTATTTAAAGTTTTTTTATACTCCTTACTTGCTTCACGCATAGTTTTTCGATTTTCGGCATTTTTGATAAAACTGTACCGCTTTCTTGCCTTATGGAATTTTTTCCTACTATCACCACACTTCTTGTTAAACCACGGTTTTGAATTAGAATGTTTTCCACGATTTTTTGACCGAATATTGCCAAAAGATTCCTTGGCAGCATTTGTAAAGTTACCGACTATCTTCTGTACGATGTCGTCAATATCCTGTTTAGTTATTTGATTACAGGTTGTTAAATAATCTAATCTCTGATTGATATCATTGATCACATGATCACGGTCACTTTCAATAAAGTTAACAAAATCTAACTGTTTTTTACTGTTCCATTTTACCACACGTATTATCTATTGCTTCGGGTAAAGACAAAATCGATAATGTGCTATTAATACTAAAATGAAGTAAACAATGGCAATCAGAGAACAAAGGTTCAAAATCGTCTATTGCGAAATGTGTTACAAGGGGAAATAACTTAGATGACAATACAAGATAATCCACAACACTAACATCTTTACATGTCTTTTTACCCACACCTTTATCATCACCAACTCTTGAATTTGCAATATAAATATTTAATTTCTTACATATATTTAACAGTTTGTGACCATAACTACTGGGCTTACATGTACATTTTGTAACTCTACTCAACGGAATATTGTACTGATTTAAATTAACATAATCATACAAGTAAGATAAAATGTCTTGATCTTCATCAAGATTAAATATATCATTTATTGTATCGTCTGGAATAATATAATCGGGCAGTGCCCCAGTTTTTGCGTTGAAATCCCCAATTAATGCATAGTTGTATGCACTATCTTTTGACAACATAAGAATTTCATTTTCAATCTCATCAAAAGCCTCTATACTTGAATATTTTGTATTTTCTGGAGGAATGTAAGTACAGCCCATGAGACAATTTATATCAGATCCCAATATACTTTTAGATATTTCAACCCACTGAACAAATTCACTCTCAGATTCAATAAATTTCAAATGTTTTTCTACATCATTTTTATATATGATTATAATACCATCCGAAACCCGTTGAAATTTTTTTCTGTTTTTTACATAATAAGAATAACTTTGTGGAAGATTTAAAACGTCAAAATCAGTAAGCTTAGTTTCAACAAATATACTGATGTCATGTTGCAATATTATATCAACAAATTCAGGACATATTAATTTCCTTTTTAAACCACATACATAATAATAATAAAGTTTTAAATCAGTTACTTGACATTCATCCACATTACACTCAGTCACAATAGCACTATTAGCATCACTGGTACCCTTTGTACACCTGTCCTACCTAGGGACCTGTACGTCCAGAAGATACACACTTGCTCAATAATTAGCAATGAATTCCCCTCAAACCGGTGTCATTTACCGTCTTTAACTTACTATTTAGTATGAGCAATGCTCATTGTTGTAGGCGTCACGGTGACTTCAAGCTGACGAACAACAATATGTTTCTTCGTTGCTAACCGAAAACTTTAAATTCCTTTCATTGTTATTTATAACACAGCAGCATATATTGAAGTGAAACTTTTGATTTTTTTTAATTGAATAAATATCCTAAATTTAATTTTAACAAACTAAAATTTAATTTGTTATAGAATAATATTCGAGTTAATACCTGTCGATAATTAAAATGAAGGTTTCGGTATCGTTTATTTAATTAACATTTGATTTGATTTACTAATTGTTCGGGAAGTGACAGTTGTCAGCATGTCACTATTGAGGATTACTCAAATGAGAACCACTTCTGGAGAAGGACAAAATTCGGTTACTCGAATAAATATTGTGCGGATCCGTAGCAGGTATAGTGACTCTGTGATTAACTAAGATTTAATACATTTTTGTTAAATTATTAGATTAATATAGAATCAAGTATGACTTTGTTACAAGTATGTAATATTTGTTTATTAATTTTGTTGAT
>MJUU01068254.1:8006-20860 GCA_002080025.1 Modiolus philippinarum | reverse complement strand
CCCCCCCCCCCCCCACTACGAGATATATTGTAGCTTGCATTCGTTGAAAAACCATAATTCCGGTTGCATGAAACCTAGTTACTTGCTAAAAACCCTTAATTTCGATTGGCATTGTATGTTTTTCCATCCTGCAATTTCGTCGAGATGTTTCCTTATATTAACCATTTATGACAAAAGATGAAATTAATATAGTGTCAAAACGTTTTTTAGGTTTTTTCAGGGCAAGAGCTTCAAATCCTGCTCCTTAGCAACGACCGAGACCTTTAGCGATATAAAGATCGGTAATTAAAATCCTAAATTTCAAACAAATTTCGATCTCGAAAAGTAGAATTTTTGGCTAGAAATTTAATATTTTGAAAGACAAATCAATATATATGTTGACAAGATATATTGTATATGGGCCGAGATGAGGTTCATACTTCATGTAAAAGATCATGAAAAATACTAACATAAAAATCTCCTGTGCATTCTACCTTTTCTTAGAAGAAGAATACTGAAAGATTCTCCGCAATTGTCCGCAAACTTTTTCCTAGTATTAGACTACCGAAAGATTCTCCGCAAACTATTTCCTAAATCTTTGACTACTGAAAGATTCTTTTCTATTCTCCTCAAACTTTTTCCTAAGCATAGACTACTGAAAGATTTGCCGCAATTTTCCGCAACTTTTTTCCAAAGTATTAAACTATTGAAAGATTCTGAGCAATTCTCTGCCATCTTTTTTCCTAAGTATTAGAGTACTGAAAGATTGTCCGCAATTTTCCGCCAACTTTTCCTAAGCATAGACTACTGAAAGATTCTCCGCAATTCTCCGCCGACTTTTTTCCTAACTATTAGACTACTGAAAGATTTTCCGCAAATCTAAGTTTTTCTTTAATAATAAACGGAATGTGATTGTCTGCAATTCACCATAAAGCTTTTCCTAAGTATTCGACTACTGAAAGATTTTTCTCAATTCTCTACTGAGAAACATTTGTATTAGACTGCATGGGAGATTTTCTGCAATTCTTCACAGAAATAGACCCTACTATATCCGACTTGCCAAGAGATTTTCTTTGATTCTCTGCAGTTCTATAAATTTTTACTCTTAAATTCTGCATTTGTTATTTTCATGATCTCTTTATATGAAGAAATAGTCAGAAATGATGGGCATTTTGACAGAGAGAAACTCAATACTCGACGAAATACAAGTTTTCTCATTTTTTGTGACTCTTGTTTGCCACAGATTAGAACTTTATGAATTCGTAATAACAGATTTTACAATTTGATATCACAGATTTCAAAATGTGTTATAACGAATTTAAAAATTTGTGATTTCAGTTTTTTCAATTTGTTCTCACAATTTCAAAAATTCGTTCAAAGAATTTTCTTTAGAATTTGATATTACAAATCCTACAATTCGTTAAAACGAATTCTCGAATTTTTTATAACGAATTCTCGAATTTGTTATGACGAGTTCAAAAATTTGTTATAACGAATTAATTTCGTTATAACAAATTCAAAAATCTGTTATAAGGAATTCAAAAAAAAATGATAGGTCCTATATGGGCTTCCTTAGGGGGGAAGGTCTACCTACCCCTTCAACATTGTCTGAAGCCCCAGAAGAGGCTGTGGTAACTGAGACACCACAATTTGAGGATGAACCCGCAGTACATACAATGAAGACTTAAAGTCCAAAAAACAGAAACTAGCCCCTATATGTTTGAGCCAAGAAGATCAAGACGACATAATAAAATGGTTTAAATTGAAGCCGTGTCTATATGATAATGGAAATTCTGATTATAAGTTGACAAGAGTAAAGAATTACATGTGGAAGAATAAAGCAAAGTCTGTGGCTGATGAACAGTATTCAGGTATCTACTGAAAACTAATGTTTGGAGAGGCTGTCTATTGTTTGTCTTCCAAATGTTTTATTTTCATTGTATTTTGTTGACAACAGAAAAGGACATTTGATAACATTTTTGCTAAAACGAAAAATGGTTTTTAAGAATCACTGAAATGGTAAATTTCATTTTCTTTGAATTGTGTTATATTTGGAGAAAATATACTGGTATGAATGATTATGGACTTGCTTGTCTTTTGGAGATTAACACACACTGGAAAAAAAATTATCACCCTCGCCTTTGTCTCGGGTGATAATTGTTTTCCCTCGTGTGTTAATCTTTCCTAACACCTCCATCCAAGGGTAGTATGTTCATACTTACACAGCCTAATAAATATAAATATTGCAATTTACAATAGCGAATTTTCTAATTAACTTATTCAAACAAAAAACAGGCAAAAATTAATTAGATTTACTGGAAAAGTTCAAACGATTTAGTTACCTGAAAATACTATTTATTGCTTGAACACTTTTGGTCTACATTTTGTTTATTTTCTGCTGTGACAGACGGTGTTCTAATTTTAGATATTGCTTATGCATTCTTTAAATGTTGATTATAAAGACCAATGTCAGAATTGAACGAATTTTTGCACTCTTTCACATTCAATTACAGGAAATAGGATCTGGCTAGGTAGTTTAAGAACACAGTTTCGAAACTTGTCCAAGCGTCCTAATGGCTCTGCAACTAGATTAAGTGAGAGAGACAAGTGGATTTTAGAAAAGTTATGCTTGGAGTCGTTTCCAATATGGCGTTATTGTTTTCGTCCACAATGCGCAAAATGTATTATCATTGTCTACAGTAAATCTTAATGTTTGCCAAACGACAAAAAGCTCGTGGTGACTTCAAGTTGAAGAACAGAAATAAAAGCGTTGTTTTATTGCGTTTTTTTTTTTTTTTTTTTTTTGTAAGTGTGTATTTGATAAACTCATGTGCACATTAACTGTTATATATAATGTTGTAACAAAATATTTGCATCAATAATTCTAAACTGAGATTAATTTCAATGGACATTATGTTAATGTCTTCGTGAATACCCGCTATATGCAACTGCCACTGTAATTCGTGGATTTATTTTATTTCCAGCTGATGGTTAATTTTTTAGAAAAACACCAAGAACGTAGGAACCTTATAGACTTCCCTCCAATGGATGATGACAATGACATATCGAATGTCGAGGTAAATGACGACTCTATTTCTCTAGCCTCTCATTCAACCGACATCTGTGAAAATAATAAAAAAAAGAAAACACGTCTTTCCGAAAACACGTTACTTCAAGAAAAGTTGTATCAGCAACTTAAAAGCAGTGCCTTGCCACAGAAAAAAATGCGAAACAATTTTCCACTACATTAACACCTCGTGCATCAACGTTCTCCCAAATAAACTTATAATCGGCATTGACAAGGCCCATAAGTACTATTGAGTGGTATCTTTTGTAATTGAAATACAACGAACCTCCTCCTGTAGGTTGCCTAATAGCCATATATATCCCTTCTAAAGCACCAAGCACACGAGGAAAATTCCACCGCAGTTTCTTATCAAGGCCTACATTTTTTTTTACATTTAGTCCCAAATGGTTGGACCAACTGTTTTGGACCTATGGCCCAAAAACCGTTTTCGGGTCCGATTTTGGAGTTTTTTGCCTAGTTATTGCTTATATCTCAAAAACTATAAGAGATAGACAGAAACTATCACAAGGAAAAATGTTCAGTACAAAGTGGTCTACAAAATGACATCAAGGTCAAAGGTCAAGGTACCTAGCAACAATGTAATATGACACGAAAGTCCTTAGCAATCATATGTATTTGAGTTTGGTTTGATGAATGCAACATAAAAGTGATGTTTTTGAAACCGGAAGTGATTTTTTGCACCTAGCAACCGAAAAAGTCCTAAGCAACAGCACATATACCAAATTATCTCGAAAACCGTAAAAGATAGCTGAACAAATGTAAGGGAGATAGTGTACATATTATCAAAGCCTACATTTGTTACATTTGGTCCAAAATGATTGGTCCAACGGTTCTGGACCTTGAGCCTAAAAGTTCTTTTCTGGGTCCGATTTCGGTGTTTTTGGCTTATATCTCGAAAGAGAGAGAAACAACCAAAGGAAAAATGTTCAATACAAAATGGTCTACAATAAAGCGTCAAGTTCAAAGGTCAAGGTCCTTAGCAACAACGTTAATTGTCATAAAAGTTCTAAGCATCCATATAAATTTGAGTTTGTGATTATGCATACAAGGTAATAGTGATGTTTTCGAAGACTGGAAGTGATCATTTTGTCCCTAGAAACCGATGAAAGTCCTTAGCAATCATATAAATTTGAGTTTGGAATGATAAATTTAAGATAACAGTGATGTTTTCGAAGACCGCAAGTGATTATTTTGTCCTAAGCAACCGACAAAATCCCCAAGCACCGATATATATTTGCGTTTGAAATGATGAATACAAGATAATAGAGATGTTCTCGAAGACCGAAATTGATTTTTTTGTCCCTAGCAACCCATGAAAGTCCTTATTGAACACAATGACGCGGGAATGACCTTGCAATTGTCCTTTGAACAATTTTACTTTTAATTATTCTTTTTCTTCCATAACCCCTCCGGGCAGCTGAAGTAAACGACATATCCTTACGAAACTTAGTGCGATATATCGGTCTGACAATAAGTCCTCAAATCAGAAACTGGTATGCTAATCTATTTTTAGTAACGGAGTTATCTGCCCGAAACCGAAAACCCTTGTGTGCAGATCTCCTCAGAAACCGTAACCGATATCAAAATTCTGTATGGAGGAAAATGTTTGATTCATCGTAAGGAAGATTTATCATGCAAAAATGTATTTTTGGGTCGCGACGCCCGGTACGCGTTTTGAACCCCTAAATATGCATTTTTTTTTAAAAGTTATCAGATTTACACCAAATTTGGTTTCAAGGTTGTTTTTAAAATCCTGATTATAAATCTCGGGTCAAAAAATATGTTTCGTCAGCCATTTTCAAAATGACCACCATGTGAAATTTTGTTATCGCGATATCTCGGAAACGACAGAAAATTTCTTAAAACATTATATTGCAAAAAAATTCCTCTCATTGAGATCTGCATTTCATTCACCAGAATGAAAACTCTGCGATGAACCGTTTTTGAGTTATAGGCCTTGACGCGTTTCGGTAAATCGGTTTTTCATAAATAACTTTTAAACGCTTAACGCTTACAGATAATATAGTAAACATATATATTTAAAGTGATCAGGGTGAAGAGAGCTTCAATTTGAGTACCAGGTTGATGGTCATCGGTGACCTTTGACCTTGACCTTTGACCTTGTTAGAGGATAAACTCAGAAACTATAATAGATAGCTGAAAAAGTATATCAGCAAAAAATGTTTAACATATCAAGGGCTTCATTTGTATAATTTGATCGAAACTCTCTGATGACTCCCTAAAGAGTTACTGCCCTTGACGTCTTTCTGAAAATGGTTTTCACATATAACTTTTAAACATTTGCAGATAGCAGAGTCAAGTAACATATCAACTTAATAAGTGAGAAAGGACCTTCAATTTGAGCACAAAGTCAAAGGTCATCAAGGTCAGAGGTCAAGGTCATAGCCAATTTTGAGGTTTTTTCCAGAATAATCTTTATAACTGTAAAGAATAGGTAATCAAATGTATGGGATGTTTAGAACTTTTGATTACATCAAATTTTATACCAGAATAGACAACAAACTCATACTCAAACATGAAATCATTGTGAAATCTGGTGAAAAACCTTGCAATTGCTCAGAGAACAATTGACCTTTTAATTTTTCTTATCATTCTTCCACACTTTTTTGTCGGAGCGATTATTTTGAAATGGCTTGATGAAATGATTTAAAACTTTACAAGAAGTTGGACCACCATCCAAAGTTTTATGTTCGGCGTCTAAAATTTTCAAAATGGCCGCCCTTTCCAAGATAGAAGCCAAAATAAGTTAGCATTGTCCGATTTCAATGAAAATTTATTTCTAGGTTGATATTGACGCTGTGAATAAGATGGGATCATCGAATGGGGAGTGTGGGGTGACACCCGCTCGTAATTGCAAATCTGAATTTTCTTTTTCTTTTTCTTGTATTCTCTATTCCAGTTTTGTCCGAATGAATTCTTGGACACCTCTGATCTAACCCTAATGAAAATTCATATGGTGATAGATATGGAACCTAAGTTAATCCTTAAGGTCTTGGAATTTCAAAAAATGGCTCCTGATGCCATTTAAACGCTTGAAAGACGAAAAAATGAGCCCGTTTTGGTCTTGCAAGTTCTCAGAGACGGAAAGAGCTAGGGCATTAAAACATGGTAGAAAGTTAGAAAATCGTCAGAAGTTGTACACACTGTCAAACAAAGTATCCTTTTCCATGGTAGCTCAAAAAAGGGCGAGAAAATCGAAAATGCTCAGATTTTAAAGAAATTTTAAGGTACTTTTTTTACCATCTGCAGGTTTGGTTTATGGTCTACAAGACATCAAAATGGCACCTATTGCCAAGAAAACAAAAAACAGGGCTCAAAACTTTAAGTGTTCATAATTTGATAAAATTTTGCTTGACTATTGCCTAGCATTTGTTGAATGGGTCTCTTCCCATTGAAACGGAAAAAGTGGGAAAACTTAAAGGGCTCAGAATTTGACAAAATTCGATAGAACAGTTATTTTTAATGTGAGCATCTTATATTAAGGCATTGAGTGCTGATATGGGGATTCGCTTTGGAAACATCTTCTGCTTCCATCCGAACAATTAATTTTGGGATTTATGATTTCACAGTAACTTCGGTATTTAGTTATTTAAAAATCCCCCTTTCCTCGTTCCTGTTTCGGTATTCGTTTGCCGATGTATTAATACATTAATATTCTTCTCTTTCGTTTTCCACCTGAATTTTGTAAAACCGATTTCTCATACTGATTCAATCTTAACCAAGCTTCACAGCAAAAAAGCAAGTCCCATACCTTTGAATTTCACAAAGATGCGACCGTTTCCATGGAAACTTTTAAAACGACAGTAACATCAAAGTGCTTATAATTGGATGAAATGCTACAGGAAGGTTGCCGTATATCTATAAAACTGGCTTCTGGTCTACAAGACTCCCGAACCAGGCCCTAAAAAGGGTAAAAAATGGCAAATCAAATTGCTCAGAATCGGATGAAATTTTACTGGAATGTTGCCTTTACATAATAGTGTAAATTTGCTCCTGGTCTTCAAGACTTCAAAATGTCGACCTTCGACATGGGAACGCTAAAAAAGGCGGAAAATATCAAAATGATCAGAATTGGCTTAAATTTTATAGAAACATTGCAACAATTTGTTGACTTTTCTCCTGGTCTCCAAGATTTAAAGTGATATGTGTTGCCATGGAACCGGAAAAGATGGAGAAAGTTTTTTTGACAGAAAGGTTCTTTAGAATCTGTAGATCTCATCTGAAGCTTTTTTATGCTGACATGAGTTCGTTTGGATTTACATTCTAGTTGAAAAATTGTTAACCGTTAACTCTTATACTTAGCCACGAATTAACATGAATCAACAACAGTATATAAGGTTGTACCTGCAAATTCCAGCGTTTTTCCTGATGAAGGTCCGAATAGGAGAGAACCCGGTCAGAGTGCTACTCTTCATTTTCCTTACACAATTAATACTAATTATTATTATTTTTTATTGATTTGCCATTACTCTTTATTTTTCTATGATCATAATTGATGTTTTGACAAAACGTACAAAAAGTCTGCTAGCCTATTTACCCGAAACATCTATATTTCAAATACGCATACTTGGACTTTGTGTCTTATGTAATTTTATTTTTTGAAACTATTCGTGTGATATCATATATCAGGACAATGGTACGCTGTAGTTTCGATAATGTGCACAATACAAATTAAATCATTAAGGTAGTCTTAAAAGTAATAAATATCTTATATACATTTTCACCTTTTGTAAAGACTGCATTGTTTACACTATGTAATGCATATACATAAATATAAAGTGTTTGACATGTAACCTGAACTGTAGTTATCTATAGAAATTAAATACCCATACAATTACAAGAAATAATGCTGAGCTATTCTTATACATTTCAAGGCCAAGATTGAAAGGATGTTTTTCTTTATGACAGGATTTGATCTCAAGTAGATCACATATTTTTCTGAAGGACACTATAAGGTTTTTTTTATGATATTTGTGTTGAGAAGGTCACCTCGAAAATCTCAGTCGAAAATACCTTCGGGCTAATATGGATGTCTCGAAATAATATGTAAAATGATATGGAAAAAACCATACTATAACCTCTATATACCTAAGTACAATTTACCTCTATAATTTTACTTTAGGAAGTATAAGTGTCAGATTTCAGAAGCAGTCGATATCCTCGGATTTATTCCATTCAAACAGGGTTATTTCTTTTTGCACATGTATCATATTTTCTTGGTCATAGGTCACTTTAAAATGCATAAAATAGACAATGTATAAAATTTCTATAAACTTCAAATACAATTTTCCGATTTTTAAGGCATATTTATTGCTAATAGAAATTGAAGGAAAACTCTAGAAAGAACTGTTTCCCTCCCTACATTGATTTTCATTTTTTTTCCTCATGTAGTTCTATTAGCAAAGTTCTACAAAATAAAAGGTCAGCATTTAATTCTAATTTTAAAATGTCGGACACTCGTACTCCCTAAATGAATTTGAAGTTGTCTCACTTTAAACGATATTTACTGTGGAAGATTCATTTTGTCCGCATTTTTTAGATTTAGAAAATACGCACCTTTTTTACTCTAATCAAATGTTTGCTGTTCACAGAATGATTTATTGCAGGCTAAAAAATATTTTCACTACCACTAGCAGATATGTTTTGATCTTGTTTGGCCATTTTGATCTTATCACGATCTTGATAGGCTTAACACAATTTTGTTAAGACAGTGTAAGATTTTAAGATGGTTTTCAAAATAATTGATTTCAAGGACGATCAAGACGTGTTAAGATAGTTTAAGATTAAACAAGATCCACTTGTTAATTGCGTTCAGGAACGATCAAGACGAATAAAGTTTGTTAAGATCTAACAAGATTCGGATTTGATCTTGTTTGATCTTGACAGACTTTACACATCTTGATCGCCCTTGAACGCAGTTATCTTGTTTAATCTTGATAAACTGAACAGGTCTTGATCGTCCTTGAAAGGAATTATCTTAAAATACGACTGAATATCTTACACAGTCTTAACAAAATTGTGTTAAGCTTGTCAAGATCATGATAAGATCAAAATGGCCAAACAAGATAATAACATATCTGCGAGTGTACAGATTAATAATCATAATGCCTGTATGTCAGCATGTACCAGTGAGGGTGTTTTTATACATATTGTGTTTAAAATGAGTGGTATATCCCATGCTCAATTAAACAGCTACGAGACACATTTAATAAAGGGTGTCAAGCCCTTCTATATGTAGACAGCTGTTTTTTTCACTGCTACATTGGTCGCAAAAATCTTTCTGCATTTCGCTGGTTTCGTATTTATGATACGGGTTTTGCAGTGGCATTGTAAAAGGACTTGGGCGTTGCAAAGTTATTTAGTAGCTTAAATTATATTTCACGCGATGCAAATTTTGATATTTCCACTAACATGTGCCAGAAGAAACTGACAATGTTTTCGTATTCTCGGAAAATGCCGTGTTAAAACTTTGTTTTTGATTAATTTTATTTACGGCTTAAGGATGTTTGCTGGTCAATTTTAAAATAACAAGGATTTCAAATAAATGTAATTTTTTGTCAGAAAATCAACAAAGAATTAAAACAAGTCAAAAAATAAGTAGGTTACGGATGAAATATTTGAGGTACAAGTGTTTCAAAAAATGGCGGGAAACCGAAATCCTCCGCATTTTTCATAGGTTTAACATGAGCAATGTTTATCCAAAAATGAATGTGACAAAATAATACCAACTGAATAAAATTTTGTCAGAATGCCCAAAAAGATGTATAAAGGGAAATCATGGAAAATAAAATTAGGGGATCACTGGGCAAAAAACTATTACGCTTTAAATGGATAAAACCAGAGAAGTCAGAAAACCTGACAGCAATACATATTCATGACCAGCGAACATCCTTAAAGTAAACATTAAAATGGAGCCTCATACAACACAATTAAATTATAGTTTAATCGTATTTCAACAGATATAATTTTTTCCCTAAATTAAGTACGCAAAACAATGTTTTTTTTTCAAAAAAAAATCTTAAATCTATTGTGCATGTGATTAAGTAAGATAATACGAGTGCTGATTTTAGATGGGTATTAAAAATATGAGACACTACATAGACGCATTCAACCTTGAAAAGGGGATCCAATAGTGTTTCAGGAAAAAAGTGTTCCGGGCCATTTTTTCTATTTTTGTGTCCAGAGTCGACACATAGTAGTTACTATCCGCCGACTAAAATCTTCGTCGTCGTCCTTCGTCGCCTGTCGGCTTTTGAATCTGTAACTCCTTCAAAACATCAACTCCGATTCCCACCAAACTTTGAGGATATTTTGTTCAACCGATGTAGTTGAGCACCTACTGCTTAGGTTTTTTTGTTTTAACAGATTTTAGAGGTTATAAAGCCAAATTTGCGCATTTGTTTATCTGGATTCTTAATCCATCAGAACTATACACCTTTAAAAATGTATTGGAACTTCTGATTTTTTTATTTTGATAAAATTTGTGCGCAATAATAAGTATTTTATCATTACAATACAGGAAATAATAAGCCCTTTTACATGAAATAAGTTCGTTTTCCTGTATATTTTTAAAGCAATTTCAATGAAACACAGCCAATCAAAAATCGGGACCCCCGCTACACCTTTTTGGACCCCTCAAAGGTCAAGTGTTTTTTGAAACTAAATTTCTATTTTTTGAAATAATCATTGTATACTGTAAAACACTTACTCGTTTTGGCTTTGTCTTTGGACTTCGATTTTTGTAAATTACACTCCATTGTTCCTTCGGTACTCTTCTGCTGCTGTTTTAAAAGATATGGTTACTACGTAAAATTTCACAAAGTATCTGCAGAAAATTGTCAAACTTAGAATCAAAGACTTGCAACCTGCCTGCTGAAAGTCATAATTCTATTGTAAGGAATTAAGAAAAAGATAAAGTAAAATAATACGTGTGCTTCTTGTAGATAGGCATTAAGATATGAGACACTGCATAGACGCATTCAACCTTGAAAAAGGGATCTAGGCCATTTTTCCCATTTTTGTGTCCAGAGTCGACACATAGGAGTTCCCATCCGTCGACTAACGTCTTCGTCATCGTGCTTCGTCGCTTGTCGTTTTTGAATCTCTAACTCCTTCAAAACTTCAAGTCCGTTTCCCACAAAACTTTGATTATATTTTGTTCAACTGGTGTAGTTGAGCACCTAATGCTACCTATGGTTGCTAGGTAGAAGTCCCAAAAATAATAGGCATTTGAAAGTTTCGGCGCGGAAAATTAACCAAAATTACGATCAATCATTTTTGGAATCTTACTATTGAAAAAGATCATTGGAATTATCAGGTATTAAAAAGGAATGGTTGCTAGGAGAAATTCTAAAAAGTAATTAGTCTTTGAAAGTTTCAAAAAATTGAAGAAAAAAAATGCAAAAATTCGTTTTTTGCACTCTAATTATTGAAATTATTCTTAACTACTGTAAGGAAATGAAAACAAATATGGTTGTTAGGTAGAATTCCCAAAAATATAAGGTCTTTTAAATTTCAGGAAATTAACCAAAATCAGAGTCAAAAATTTTGCAATATTATCTGACTATTGAAAATCATCCTTGAAATTGTAAGTATAAAATAAATTCTGGTTGCTAGTTTAAATTTAAAAAAGTAGTGGTCTTTGAGAGTTTCATGAGTTTCTCTGTAAGATTCAAAACAATTTTCAGTATATATTGTTTATCAGATCTGTAAATATGAAAAAGAAAAAAAAACGGCGTAAATGTCAAGGAGACAACATCCATATCCAGGTTAAAACGACTCAAAAAAAGCATCTGGGGGTCACCGCACGGTCTTCAACACAGTCAGGAACCTCACACTATATAGCAAGCCATAAATGTCCCCAAAAAGGTAAAAAAGGGAATAAATCAATGGAAACAAACCACATCCAATAACCCAGATATCAAGAAACTGAAATTTTATAAGAAGACAAGGACAAGCCAATGAACAACATATTCCTGACTTGGAACAGGCGCAAAAATTGCGGTGGGGTTATACTCGTTTTCTTGGATCCACACCCTCCCCTTATGTGTGGTGAATGGCTAAAAATTAAAAAATTACACAAAAAGACTCAGTAAAAATCAAACTAAAAAAAGTCCAACTTATCAAGACAAGTACCCTTACAATGAAGTGCATAAAACATGAAGACAATACACACGGGTACTGTCCCGACAATTGCTCGCAGTGAAATGACAGCTAGCTAAGGACATAATTTCCGTTGACTATGATATCAAGCCTTGTTACACATGAAACTTCAATTGAAATACTTCTTAATAGAGCACCCCTTTTATCTTCTTTCAAAATTACGTATTTTCATATTCTCTTCTTTCAAGATTGTGGTCATGGAGTTAGTAGTCTACCTGTATTGGGTTTTATTCGTATGTTTACTATACTATAGGGAAACGGGACAGATAAAGGGGAGGTTTGGGTACCCATTAACCGGTTTAACCCTACCACTGGCTTTTACTAGTGCCGGTACCAAGTCCGACTGTCCCGAGTTCCTATCGTTGTTTACGTTTGTCTTTTGTCTTATTTGTGTTTTTCCCGTGTAGTTCCCTAGCAGATTGTGGCATGTAATTATAATTTTCAGCCATTGTAGGTGTTTCCTGTTGTCCCTTTTATTTCATTGATATAACAACATCATTAATTACGAAAGACGAACATGATATTGTACAATGCCAAATACTGCCAATATGAAAAAGATGTTTAAATTTTGTTATGGTGTAAAGAATTTAGGAGATGATCAATA
>MJUU01068252.1:9780-26387 GCA_002080025.1 Modiolus philippinarum | reverse complement strand
TGTGTGGACATAATACAAGCGTGGACACAGTACAAGTGTGGACACAATAGAAGCATTGGCATAGTTGCAATGATAAATTAAGTAACTGTCAAACAGGAAGTAGATGAGTTATGGACTTGAAAAGGGGAGACACCAGAGATGGGTCTGATTACTTTCATCAAATTACATTAAATTACAATTACTTTCCAAAATGTATGATTAAATTAAATTAATGATTACAGCATTTTAAACATGATTAAATTAAATTAATGATTACATTGAAGAGTAATCATGATTACATCTGATTACATTGAGTTCTTAAATAACTATGATTACGAAATTGCAATATTTCTTTTAACTGAAAAAAAAAGAATTGAAGTCCTGTACTTCTTGAAATAGTATTTTCTTTAGTGTTTGATATGAGTTTGGCATACTGTGAAAGTAAAATTGTTCGTGGGGTTCCAATTTTCGTGGATTTCGTGGTTCTCTTAAACCACGAAATTAAGTTTCCAACGAAATGCTTTTTTTCCTTAGAGTTGTGGTACACAGAACTTCAAACCACGAATTTAAGTACCCACGAAATAGTGCTATCTAAAACCACGAAAATTGGTGTCCACAAATAAAAGTACTTCCACAGTATGTACAATCACTCCATACCCCATTATTTTCAATTCTTGGTATGGCTTCTGTAAATGTATATTTGATTATTTTTAAATAAATTCAATCTTACAAAATCAAATTGTTATACAGGTACATGTATAATAATGCCTTTAGGGACAAAACAAACCTTAATTATTTCTAACTATCAGATCAAAGGTGACATGAACATTGATTAAACAAAGGATTGAAATTTTGATTAAAAAATAATCAAAACTTAATTATGACAATAATTAAACTTTAATCAGGAATAAAATTTTCATAATTGTATCTATTCATTATATGATTATTTTCATGTGATAAAATTGTAATTTTCCTTTATTTATTTGTGATAAAATTTGTGAAATTATATCAAGTTCAATTTGCTGATCTAGCATACATTTTACAGTTAAGAATATTTTTTGTTGATAAATATAAAAAGAAAATACTTCTATTGGCACAAATTTATCCTTTATATTTGGCCATACAAACATGACAAAAATAATGATTAGATTCTCAGGCCTTTTTTCTGAAAAAATGATGAGGCAGGGAGGGAGGAGATTTTTATTTTTACTGGTTTAAAATTATGATGAGCCATTTTTTACATTTCTGAAATGCCCAAAAAGTGATGAGGCAGGTTATTTTCATTTTTTTTTATTTGAAACTTGAATAAAAAAGGTAAAATTATTTCCCAGAAAAGAGATGAGGCAGGGGCCCAAGAAACTAATGTATTTTTTTATTTTGCCGTACAATTGTGTGATATTTTTGAGAATTATTTTTGGTACGAAAAGTGCCATGATATGAGATTTTAATATTTCAATTGTAATCAGAATGTAATCATAAAGTAATCAGGATTACAGGCTATTTTTGAAAGTATCGATTACAGCTGATTAACGATTACAATTACAATTACCCCATCTCTGGGAGACACTATAAAACTAATCATACTAAAGCTTCAGACCAAACATCAAATTATTACTAAATACACAAGCCGAGATATCCTTGACAAAAAATTTCAATTGTCATGGCTTTAATGGGATAAAAAACAAAGTTATGGTCAAACAGGAAGTAGATGAGTTACGGATTTGAAAATGGGAGACACAGTACAGCTCATTATACTAAAACTTCAAAGCAAATATCAAATCATTACTACATACACAAGCTGAGATATATCCTTGACGAAAAATTTCAATATATATTGCTATAATGGGAAAAATCAAAGTTATCGTCAAACAGGAAGAGGATGAGTTATGGACTTGAAATGGGGAGACACAATACAACTCATCATACTTAACTTTCAGACGAATATCAAATCATTACTACATACACAAGCTGAGAAATCCTTACGAAAGATTTCAATATAAAGCTATAATGGGGAAAAATCAAAGTTATCATAAAACAGGAAGTAGACTAGACATCGGAGAGATGGCAGCCATCTCTGTGGGCCCCGCTGTAATATAAGTGCAAATTTAAGTGTGTGTGGACACAATACAGGTGTGGACACAGTACAAGTGTGGACACTACACAAGTTTGGACACCATCATATCATCAAGATATCAACAGAATGTAAGCAATAATCTGACCTTTAAGACAAATGTCAACGTCAAAGGTCACCAATCATGGTTCATGACAGGTCGCCTTGAAGTGATATCTCAAAAGCCTATCTCATAAGACAAAAAAGATATAGCCCAGACACAACTTGTCAGTACAAAAGCATCAATCTGCCCTTGACGACAAAGGTCAAGGTCAAAGGTCACCAATCACTGTTCATGACACATCGGCTTGAAGTGATCTATCTACATGCAAAATATCAAAAGCCTGTCTCAAAAGACAAAAAAGTTATAGCCCGGACACGACTTGTCATCAAAACAGCAAAAATCTGACCTTGATGACAAAGGTCAAGGTCAAAGGTCACAATCATTGTTCATGACACATCACCTTGAAGTGATCTATCTACATGCAAAATATCAAAAGCCTATCTCAAAAGACAAAAAAGTTATAGCCCGGACACGTCTTGTCATTATAAAAGCAAAAATCTGACCTTGACGACAAAGGTCAAGGTCAAAGGTCACCAATCATTGTTCATGACACATTGTCTTGAAGTGATCTATCTACATGCCAAATATCAAAAGCCTATCTCAAAAGACAAAAAAGTTATAGCCCGGACACGACTTTGTTACGGACGGACGGACAGACGGGCGGACGGACGCACAGACGGACGGACGCACAGACGGACGGACGCGGGCCCTAATAAGTTACGGACTTGAAATGGGGAGACACGATACAACTTATCATACTAAAGCTTCAGACCAAATTTCAAATCATTGCTATATTCATAAGCTGAGAAATCCTTGACGAAAAATTTTAATATATAGCTATAATGGAGAAAAATCAAAGTTATCGTCAAACAGGAAGTAGATGAGTTATGGACTTGAAATGGGGAGACACAATACAACTCATCATACTTAAGCTTCAGACCAAATATCAAATCATTACTACATACACAAGCTGAGAAATCCTTGACGAAAGATTTCTGGACGGACGGACGGACAAGGGTAAAACAGTATACCCCCTCTCCTATGGAGTGGGGGTATAATTATAAAATATTTCATGAAGGTGCTTGACCGTTTTTTACCATCTGGACCATGCATCGACATTAACAAATGATTGAGAATTGGAATAATCAATGCTTTTTAGCAGGAAGTCTTTTCCAAAATCAATTAAAAGTAATAATCCTAGTACAGTATATTTTCCAAGACAATTTCTTCCATATACTGTAAAAGGTCATAGATAAGTCTATTATCTTCCTCAAGATACCTTCCAGCCATTAAGTCACTTTGATCTTTATCTATTGTTTTACTTATAGTCTTCTTAATTGAATATTCCATTTGCTATAGAGTCCAAGTCAATTTTGTAGACAATATTTAGAAGAGAAACAGTCCTTTAATTTAAGAAATATTGTGTCAGTTTTTTTTATCTTTCAGAGGACAAGTAATTATTCTTTGCTTTAAAGTGACAGACATTTCTCCAATCTCAAAACAATAATTTATTGATCTGACTATAACATGTATAAAATATCCAATGTTTAACCAAAAAAATTGAAAAATTCTGTTGTGAACCCATCTAATACTGGAATCTCAAAACAATAATTCAGTGATCTGACTATAACATGTATAAAATATCCAATCTTTGTCCAAAAAAAAATTGAAAAATTCTGTTGTGAACCCATCCAATACTGGACTTTTTGCTATTTTGTTGTTTGTTTTATTTACACATCTTATGTATTTCAAATCAGTAAATAAATAAAACAAAAATCAAATGTGGCAAAAGATCTTCATAATTCATACATGAGGACATAGTATCATAAAATGACTATTATTCAGTCAATCAATGAATATTTTGCAAGTAAATAATACATTTGTGAAATTGCTCAAATATAAAATATAAGCCACTACCATCATGATACTGATTGCTGCCATACAATAAGAAATTCTATCAAATGAACTTAACGTAAAACTTATGTTTATTATTGATCAGTGCCTCCCAGTTATCAAATAGTGCTTGTACTTTTGAAAAAGACCTTCACACAATAATTGAATAAAAGTGAAAATGTATAATTTGGGAAGACTTACACAGATTTTGTCCTGGTCCTGCGTGTGGGTATTGGACTAGGAAATATGAAAGTATGAGTACTGCTAGGAGAGCCTGCTAACTTAGCATTATTAGCTGCTTGTGTTTGTGGAATATCATGAGACATTCTTCTTAATATCTGGAATATAAAAAAAAACAAATATGTAGATAAAATATGCCCTTATAATATTTTTATGGATTTATATATATTTTACAAATTGTACAAATATACTAGGTTCTGAATAATATAAACTTATGAATAAAATAACATACCACCTTCCATTTTTTAATGCAAATTATATATAATTATTTATTTTAAAACTCCAGCCAAGTTCTTTTTGGTGTTCAGAGGTCCATAGGATCCTAAAGTTTTGTCCCTTGAACACTTAAAAATCTAAATGGCACCAGGGTGCACAAGCCGAGTTGCAACCTCAAATATTATGTGACCAAGTTAATGTGAAGACCCGAATATTTCTAAAATTGTCTATTTATCTTTCTTTCCCACCTAATATCCAAAATTCCAAGAATTCATGAAGGTCTATTTTCTAGTTTCATGTCTTGACATTTCAATATGTAAATCTGTTTTCGGTCACTGTGACCTTCACTGACCTTGGCCTTTGACCTACTTTCTCCAAAATCAATAGGGTTCCTCCCCTCCAGGAATCCAACAATATATCCAAGTTTCATTTCAATTGGATGTAGACTTTTTGAGTTATTATCCAGAAACCAAATTTTTCTGATATTTTCAGTCTATTTTTGGTAACTGTGACCTTGACCTTTGACCTACTTTCTCCAAAATCATTAGGGTTCCTCCCTTCCTGGTACCCAACAATATATCTAAGTTTCATTACAATTGAAGTAAACGTTTGATTTATCATCCGGAAACCAAATTTTTCTCAAATTTTCAGTCTATTTTCGGTCACTGTGACCTTGACCTTTGACCTACTTTCTCCAAAATCTATAGGGTTCCACCCCTCCAAATATCTAACAATATATCCAAGTTTCATTTCAATTGGATGTAAACGTTTTGAGTTATCATCCCAAAACCAAATTTTTCTCAAATTTTCAGTCTATTTTCGGTCACCATGACCTTGACCTTGACCTTTGACCTACTTCCTCTAGGGTTCCTCCCTTCCTGATACCCAACAATATATCCAAGTTTCATTTCAATAGGATATAAACTTTTTGAGCTAGTATCTAGAAACCAAATTTTTCTCAAATTTTCAGTTTATTTTCGGTCAGTGTGACCTTGACCTTTGACCTACTTTCTCCAAAATCAATAGGGATCCTCCCCTACTGGTATCCAACAACATATCCAAGTTTCATTACAATTGGATGTAAACTTTTTGAGTTATCATCCGGAAACCAAATTTTTCTCAAATTTTTGGTCACCGTGACCCTGAACTTTGACCTACTTTCTCCAAAATCAATAGGGTTCCTCCCCTACTGGTATCCAACTTTATACCAAAGTTTAATTTCAATTGGATGTAAACTTTCTGAGTTATCATCTGGAAACCAAATTTTTCTCAAATTTTCAGTCTATTTTCGGTCAGTGTGACCTTGACCTTTGACCTACTTTCTCCAAAAATCAATAGGGTTCCTCCCCTACTGGTATCAAACAAGGTATTCAAGTTTCATTTCAACTGGATGTAAACTTTTTGAGTTATCATCCGGAAACCAAATTTTTCTCAAATTTTCAGTCTATTTTCGGTCACTGTGACCTTGACCTTTGACCTACTTTTTCCAAAATCAATAGGGTTCCTCCCCTACTGATATCCAACAACATATCAAAGTTTCATTTCAATTGGATGTAAACTTTTTTGAGTTATCATTAGGAAACCAAATTTTTCTCAAATTTTCAGACTATTTTCGGTCACCGTGACCTTGACCTTTGACCTACTTTCTCCAAAATCAATAGGGTTCCTCCCCTCCTGGTATCCAACAATATATGTAAGTTTCATTTCAATTGGATGTAAACTTTTTGAGTTATCATCCGGAAACCAATGTTTGACGCCTGCCTGCCCGCAACACCAAACCAATAGCCGAGTTCAACTTTGTTGCAACTCCGCTTAAAATTTAGCCCAACTTTTGAAGTTCTGACCAATAACTTCCAACCAAAATTACTTGCAGTCTTCAATTCATACTTGGTAAGTACTAATCTCATAATGAGTTCATTTATGGGTTTCAAATGAATAAGAGGCTGTTGAGGCCAATTGCAACCTTGAATTTTTTCTAAATTACATCATTAGGATCTCTTAACTCAAGTAGAGTAAGTGTGCCATTTTTCAGACATAAGGGATATTTCAGACAGTTGGAATCCTCCGTTTATGATGTTTGTCAGGGTATGTCCGTTTATGATGTTTGTCAGGGTATGTCCATAGCCCACGCATATTTTGATCATGGTCTTTCAACTTCACTTTGTCAAATAAAAAACTCAGCAATTCCAAAATAGCCAATGTAACAGTGAATACCATTGGTCAATAGAAATGTGTCAAGTGATCAGCATAACAAATGCATGTTTTGAAAAAGATGTCTGAATGTGATCTTTGGTGGATGATAAAACTATTCACTGACATCAATTCATGCATCTTTTATCTTCTTCACAATATGAAATATCATTTGAAGTTTCTTATTTCACCCTCTATTCTTGAAATAATATGAGGAAGGCACAGCCTTGAATGCCAGCGAAGAAATTCCAGATTTTTTACCAACTCTACTATTATATGTAGCATAGTGATTACTCGGGACGTTTGACGACAATGGCATGTTTTCAAGGCTTTCAACATGTCAGCGAAATTTCTGTTTGGAGCAGCAATCCGCATCTTACATCACAACTCGTTCGCTATTGTCTAAGTACCACCTCCAATTTGCATTACAATTTTGTCAACAGGCAACAGGATGAAAATACCGTATCAAAATCTGTTATGTTGAACCAGAGACATACTATATGTCTCTGGTTGAACACAAGTAAATGTAATTAAGAGATAAGTTGATAACCCTACTATATGTTAGGATCTGAAAGGGAGGGGGGGGGGGGTAATTCGTAGATTTGGTTTGCGTTTGCGCAGAAACCTTGCTAATGGTTCCGACGGTAATTAAACCATGGATTTTACCCCCTGAAAATTTTGACGCTGTCCAATCAAAATTAGCGTTACATACATATGTACATTAGAATGAAATGTCTCTGTGTTAAGCCAGGTGTTTTATGATCGTTCCCATGATAAGACAGGTCACACCCGTGGAACCCCCCTCTGGATCCACTAATGGATTATTACAGTAAGAGATCAAGTGTTTATTACCGTATTGACAAGCAAAGACTATGACAAAACCACACTTTTTATTTGGTCGGCTGACAAGTACCATTGATGAAGCATATTATTCATGTTTTCCAGGAGGGTCTGGTGATACCTCTACTTTGGAGGATTTACACTGCTCAGAGTGATTCAGTTTTGCAGTGTTTTTGTTTTGTTTTGTTTTTTGTTTATTTGTGTTGTCTGTGTTATATTGTCTTCATTTATGTTACATCTTGAATTCCCGTGTTTTTAACCTTTTTATTTAACAACTCGTCAGTCCTCCATTTCTCTCATTGCTTATGTATTGTCTGTCACAGTATTCAAGCCTTCAGTCTCCATTACTTAAGAGTCCTACTGTGTAATTTGACACCGATCTATCATGGTAAGGGTCGTAAAATGTCTCTAGGGACACTATAAACTGCAAATGTGGATTAGTTTAGCTGCGACGTAATGAATCGGCTAGAACACCGTAGGCTGTTTCTGTGGGTAAGTGATATATGAAGCGCCATTATTTGGTTAGTAATATAGTGTAAGCCTTTACAGGCAACTGATTTATAGAAAACGATTGATCAATCATTTATTTCAGAACTTTAAAGGGTACCCATCCCAAACCAAATTATCTTTTTGTTGTGAATAGTATAACTGTCTAAAGCTTTCTCAACTACCACAGGCATTTGTTTCATATATGAAAATAAAATAATAAACCCTCCCCTACCAACTTTTGGTAGGGGAGGGTTTATTGTTTTATTTTCATATATGAAACAAATGCCCGTGGCAGGGACCCTGTCCTAGATAGTCTAACCATATCCTTAACCTAAACACTAACCACAAGACACTTACTCAGCCCTATTCCTAACTTTAACCCTAATCCATAATCTTTACCCTAACCAAAGCTTTCTGTTATAAATGTAAATGCAAAGAAATCAGCGCCCTAAAGTAGTGGATCCCCTAAAGTAAATGAAGGCCGAGCACATTGCAATCTCAACTCTAAACAGCACGAACTAGTTTCCGGTTGAGCGGATTGCCGTTATGTTAACCTCGAGAAATGGCAAGGATACCAGAAGGGAATTTTTTGGCGTTGAGGTCCGTTGAAACAAGAGACATATGATTTAAGTAATCGAAGAATTTTTTAACAATAAATTTCGGGTTGATCGGGTAGCAAAAAGTTAAAATTTTGACAGTTTTCCAAAAAATGTATAAGCAAACTGACGCTCGTAATGTTGAGAAATGAAATTAGCCAATGAATGAAGTTGATTTTGTCATGTGATCTTTTTGTCGTACAAAAAAGGTCACGTGACAGGCAGAAAAAAATCGAAGGCACCAATATATATCCTTGGATGACACATACCTGTCAACCTCTGGAGCTGACAAAGGGGGTGATGACCCCCTTTGTGATTGGTCCTTGGGGGTGATAACGCGTCATGATGTATGTTGAGGAAATAATAGAAAGGGTTGTCAACAGTAATACTGTTTTTCACTGTCTCTTCATGGATATAGTTGATTTTTCTTATACATTAGTATATCAGTTGTTAAGGGTTGGCTCCTCCTGTGCATTTTCTTATATATGAAAGAATTAACTTCCTCAATGTTCTGATTTTCAGACCATGAAAGTCTGTGCAAAAGACAGTACATCTGTCAATATATAATTTAATTTTGAAGCAGTCATATGGTATGTAAGTAGAACAATATTTTGTAAAAATATAATTTTATAGGCTTTTAAGCTGCCTTTTTATGTCTTTTTATATGTTAAAATACATTTTTATTCATAAAATAATTGTTGGAGAAGAGCATAATATCTTAGAATTGGTTAAAAAATTTCAAATAGGAAAACATGAAAAATTAAAAAGAGAGACAACCAGACGTGTTTTTGCAAATATAAACAAATTAACTTTGCACTCGTAAAAAAATCAGGAGTAAAAAAGATCTGACAGTATGCAAAATTCCATTTCAAGGGCAGTTCATTGTCAATAATCACACAGGTGAAGCCTGATTGACCAGGTTAATTAGTTCATCCAGGTAAACATTGCCATAAAAGTGTTAATCTAACGGGAAGGCTAATCCGTTAATTGGGTCTAATTAATGCTTCAATGTGGACAATTATGTTTTAATTAAGCACTCAATAGTCATTATTTGTGGGTTCTATATATTTTTAAGGGAATGGGGGTCATTGTGGGTCAAAACTTTCCAATGGGGGTGATTTCTTTGACCCGCACAGGTTATAGGTTGGAGGCGGGTCATAATCAAATTTTTAGCTGTTTCGCTGGTGTGACCCGCTGAATGCGGGAGGGTCGACAGGTATGATGGTACATTCTTACCATAAGTGCCAGCTTTGCTGGCATAAAATTGATTTTTTGCAGGTTATTGTTTGACAATCCCCTTACTTAACTTTCAATGGCAAAATGCTGTTTGGTTCACCTTCTCTAGCCAAGGCTTACGATCCGCTCCTCTCCTCTTCACCCTTGGTGGATTGAGCCACAATTTGTGAAACATCAGTTTCAAATTATCTCCCTTTGAAGTAAGAGTTACATTATGATTTATTGTAATAAATAAAGATTATTTATTGCATCTTATAATACAAAAATTCATAATATATTTAACTTCAAGGAAATAACCCTTCAAAAGTAAAGAAAGAGCATAAAATCATGGAAATTTTGCAAAATAGAAAAATCACTAAACACCATATTCTAAGTTTTATTGTTACGATATATATTTAAAATCTGAACGTTAACGAATTGATTGACTTCAGCGAAGGTTCACTGCAACCAATCAAAAACGTGGATTTGAGACTACAGAAGTCCAGCTCAATCTGCCCTTGGCTAGTGAAGATGCCGTTACAAAAAATTTTCATCACATCTTTAGAGTTTTCTCAGGTTTTCCCTTAATTTGTATCAGGTATTAAAAGAATATAACATTCACTTTCATCAGACAACACATTTGTGGAAGCTTTAATAAACAGGATAGTTCATTACTTATTATTAGCATAAGTGACATGTTTTCAAACTGATATCTACTGTCCGATGATACCCATATGGACAATGCAAATGGTGAATGAAAAGAAATGGAGTAAATGTACATGAGACAAAGTCTCTTCAAATACATGGTAAAAACAAGCAAAGGAACAATGCTTTTATTGTTGTTCTTCATCTTGAAGTCACCATGAGCATGATGAGGCCTTCAACAATGAGCTTTGCTCATACCTCATAGTAAGTTCAAGACGGCACCTAGCACCGGTTTTAGCGGAATTCTTTGCTAACTGACGAACAAGTCTGATATAACCCCCATCTGGTGTCTGCTATTACACTGTTTTGTCCGCTTCAGCAAGTTGCTAACAAGTAATCTTAAAATTGGTTTATAGGGAATAGTAAATGAAAAATCAAGATACGTTCTAAATAACTGGAGCAGACGATATTATCCATGATTGGTCCTTGTCATCAACGGCTTTAGCACATCTTTTGGGGTACAAGGTAGGAATAGTTTGATGGTGTCCAATAAATGGCACACTTACTCTAAGAGTTTAGAAGAAAGAGTAATTCTAGCAATGCCACTTGAAAATTTTTGAAGAAACGTGACAAGGTATTATGTAATGCACCATGACTTTTTTTTTTCTTTTGATAAATCTTATCCTAACAACTTAAACTAAAATATTTAACGAAAAGATACCCCCTCCTTCAACCCACTGCAAATTCTAGTAATTGCAGGAACTTGGATACTGTATTGCTTGACCAAGCTTTATTATTCGGTTAAAGAAAATAAATCAGACTTGACCTATACTAAATTCACAAACTATTATAACTTTACACTGAGGTGAGCACAATTTATCATCCCAAAATCATGAAATTTATATAGATTTTGCATTATTTGAGGGAAATAACTGTGAAATCTGAAAAAAAAATCACTGTGAAAAATGGAACATAGTTTTTATTAAAACCATCTCAAAGCATACTCAAGTTTAATCACCTTGAAACCATAAAATTTAAAAAATTTGCATTCTTTAACGGCAATAACTCTGGAGGGTAAAAACTGAGCCTGTGAAAACCAAATTTGACATACCGGTATATAAGTACTATATTCACAAAAAAATTAAAAGTTATCATGAGGAAACCATTTAAGGTAGTTCGAGCCTAATAAGAATATCAGACAGAATGTTTTTATTTTGAGATATTTGGAGGTCTTAGTCCGTTTGTACAAAAAATAAAATAAAAATGATATGTCACCGGGCATCTTTTCCTGTTTTCAGGCTTTGAAAATCAGGCCAAACTTAGTATTTTCAGCAATATTTACAAAGAATATATAGGGAACTGTGAGAACATGCTTTCTATTTAGCTTTCATATGAAATAAATATCAGACAGATTTTTTCTATTTTTTGATTTTTAGAGGGATATTTTTTAGCTATATGTTGACCTGAAAAAATCCATATGTCACTGTTTGATTAAGAGAGATATTTTACATAGTTAACAATATTGGCAATATTTACGGGAAAAGGGAGCTAATTCACAGGAAAGTGTATGTCAATCTATTATGACGTCAATGTCAATCTATTATAACGTCACAATGAAAAGGCCAATAAAGGAATATTCCGGCTTGAAAATCAAGTTAATTCGACTCGTGTTTCACAAATGCGCCAATCAAAGGTGCCGTGTATTAGTGTCGATCTATCTTAATTTACAGCTTTTGTGTAATTCAAGACCAGTAACTCTTAAAAGCAACATTAGATGACAGGGAAAACATACATGTAACTTGAGCTGTTTTTATCATAAGTAGCATATTCACAAAATATTAAAACTTCTGTTTTTTAAAAGGTTAATGATCAATATTTCTAATCATGCTAATCAGAGCATGCTGCAGTCTTTTTGATATAACCTTTTCTCTTCTGCATTATACAAAACCATGAAAAAGTCTATAGCACTTTCTATTGAACACATCATCAAACCCTCTGAAAAACAAAAAATATGTCCATCTCTTGTTCTACAATAGCCTATATTGCTATATTGGTATCAAACTTCAAACAATATTTTTAATGGAACAAAGAAGGATGTACATGAAACAAGTGTGGACCCAAATTGATGTCTCGCCCGTCCCTGTTGGCCACTAAATTGATGTAAAAAGTCAAAACTGACTTAGATCAGAAAAACTTAACATGTTCACTATAGTAGAATTAGGATAACTAACAAAAGCAATAAAGCAGACTGTCGTGCACTACCCAAATTAAACCAACCTAAATGCCAAATATCATTGACTTACCACTAATAAATACTGAAAAATCAAACATGTTCACTAGACCGTGAAAATGACATTAAGGGCAAAAGCAATTAGCAGGCTGTCAGTTTCCACCAAAGACAAACCCATATACAATGTACTAAAATATTATTGACCTACCATTTATAGATAATGGAGAAACTCAATATAATCACTGGACCATGAATTTGAGGTCACAACCATAAGTCATATTGCAGACTGCCGTGTACTACCAAAGACCAACACACATAACAAATATTATTGACATACCACTAATAGATACATGTACTGAAAACTTAACATAATTACTGGACCGTGAAATTCAGGTCACACACAAAAACCATATAACACACCATCATGTATCTCATGAGACCAACCCACATACCAAATATCATTGATGTACTATAAATAGTTACTGTTTTTATTGTCCCTGCCCTTTTTTTATTTTCATTTTTGGCGCCCTGCCCTTTTTCAATCTCTGTGCCTTGACGCCCTGTCGTAATTTGACTGGAACTGTTTTTTCTTTTGAAGATCGTCAAAAATTGAAGTATGATGTTCATTTCCTTTGTCAGTTGTCAGTTTATTCTATTTGTTCAAAATAATACTTAAATTATGCCTGTCATGCTAATTAAAGAATTAGTTCAGTCGTAAACAAACACCATCCGCACTTTAGTTTACCTGATCATCACCTGTCAATCAGAGATAAACTGCTTACCTGTATGACAATTTTATGTCAATTTCTCATAATCATTATTCTTTTGAGACTTAAAATCTTTCTTTCACTAAAATTTTCTGAAAAACTCTCCATTTCATGCAATGCAAAAATGAATATTTTTTTCAGATCACGTTTTTTTAGAGTCGAGTTATTTCCCTTTAAAATTTGTCTGTAAATTTTGGAATTTCATTTTTCAGAATTTTACTTACACTGACATGTGTATTAATCAATTTAAAGGAAAAATAATTTGGTTTCAAATTAAAAAGCATAAAAATGTTTATAAGCATCATTTGCTGGTTACTTTGCAAAACAATTCTTATAAACTGAGGTAAACATAGAAGTTTGGCTCCAAGTCAAAATAGCACTTGATTTCCTAGAGTAAACTTTCAGCATTATTACTATGCAAATACACTATCAGTGCAATAAATGCTTATGAAGTGGTGCCAGTAGAATCATGTGGCATAGAAGACACACATCATTAGTGGCAATGACTACAATTGACCTCTGAAAATGTTACTCTCTTTAAAATAACCAAGTCATTTTGTATCAGCAGGGGTCCATTTACACATCTGTATATCAGGCAGGTGTATTGTACTGTGCTCTCTTTAATATTAACATCATCTGTTTGTTTATTAAGTAAATATACAATGTCGTTTACTTTCTTGCAAAAATGGGCATTTACTATAAAGGAGCCCTAAAAGTGTAATTGATCGCGCTTTACGTGCCCTAAAGGAAGAAAATTACCCTGCCCTTTTCAAAAGCTACAGGAAACACTACAAAAGCCATATAGTAGACTGTCATGTACTACTGAAGACCAACTTATGTATCAAATATCATTGACCTTACACTTATAGTTACAGAGAAAATGACCCTAATCACAAAAACTTAACATACTCAATAGACCATAAAATTGAGGTCAAGGACAAATGCCATATGACAAACTGTCATGTACTATATAAAACCAGCCTACAGACCAAATATCATTGACTTGCCACTTATAGTTACTGAGAAACTAACCTAATCATAAAAACTTAACATGTTCATTGGACCGTGAAATTGAGGTCACAGACAAAAGACATGTAGCAGACTGTCATGTACTTCTCAAGACCAACCTACATACCAAATATCATTTACCTACCATTTATAGTTACTGAGAAAATGACCTAATCACAAAAACTTAACATGTTCATTGGACCATGAAATTGAGGTCACAGACAAAAGCCATGTAGCAGGCTGTCATGCACTACCTAAGACCAACCTACATACCAAACATCATTGACCTACCACTTATAGTTACTGAGAAAATGACCTAATCACAAAAACTTAACATGAGTTTATGCCGCCATCATACTTTGTATGCCTATGTCTCGCTTTCCACGACTTTCGTCTCGGGCGAGACAAAAAAACCCTTACAGAACTAGACATGGTTGATAAGGGAGTCAGAGGCAGGCAAGTCATTTGGCTTCGAATCCAAAAAAGGGATTATGGTACTACCAGTATTAATACATATACTGGCAGCCCTAAAATATCATGGTATGAAGCTACATAGAAATGGTGAAGACATACTCACATAGTTATAATTTAGTTGAAATAAACGTGAATACCACAATATGAGGAGAACCTACTGGTAAAAAATTTAGGAACCACTCAACCAGTATTGTTCACTTCATCCTGAACCTGGTGGGGGATGGGGAGACAACCTTGTTTTGGGTACAGACCTATGGCCGAGATTTTCAACCCCCCCCATTCATATATTCAATATTTTGGATAATTATACCCATTCATATATTTCTGTTAAAAATCAAGACCTTACAATAAGGTTAATTTTTGTTACATTTAATCTAAATAATTAAGATTAAATGTACACAAACATGATTTTAATAATGGTATACCACATTGTCTACCCATTGATATAGCAGATTGATGAAAATTGCATCCCATTGATATATCTGATTTGTCAAAAAAAGTGACCCATTCCAGTGCCGTGTAGATATGATAATGTAACCCTCAGTCCACTACGTCCCCGTGAGGGTTACAACTTGGTCCCATTGCCCGTACAGGGGTTGACACTAAATTCAATTTTTAGTAGACAAAAGGACTACAAGATTCCTCAATTCAATAGTCCAACAACAAATTTACCAGCCCGAAATAAATTTACCTTTAAAAATTTTTCAAAATCTTACTAGCCCAAAGGACTACCAAGTTACAAATTCTAGTAGTCCTTCTTCGAATTCACTAGCCTCGGGCTACTGGACTACTGTTAGAGTCAAACCCTGCCGTAATGGAGAAGCCCCGTTGTGATTCACACCGGGTAAAATAATGTTTTTATTATGAGCTTATCAGACCTTTTATAGTAAAAAATCACCAAATTAACATTTTTGTCGATCAAAAAATATGCATATCCTTCCTTATGAAAAGTGTTGCACATCAAATTGAAAATCTGCAGCAAAGGCTTTGAAAAGTAAATTGCAATTTTGACAGAGACTGGTAAATAAAATCGTAAAATGCTGCCACGGATTCTGCAAATCAATGTCGGTCATAGACCGGAGTTTAACATTAAAAATATCCGGAAATGACCAGATTTGGTTTTAAAATCCTACATCCGATCATATTCATTAAAATTAATTTCAAAATGGCCGTAACTTGGAAAAAAATTTTTAAAACGTGTTTCAAAAAAGAATGTTTTGAGCCACTTAAGGAGATATTTTTACAGAAATATAAGAAACATAAGCAGTAAAAATTGATTATGTTTATAAATCATTAGGTATTTCGCTTGCAAATTGAAACAAATTTTGCTCCATTACGGGTAATGAGAACAAGTCGTAACCCTCACAGGAACGTAGTGGACTGAGGGTGCGCACTAGAGATGTAAAATTATTAATCTCCTACTCATATTATTAACTTTTAATAATTTGAGTAGGAGAATAATACTGACCCCCAAAGATTAAGACTGACCCACCAAGGTTAATAATGACCCACTGAAATTAAGAGTGACCCACTGAGATAAACATACTTATCCTCTTAGGATGGATAATTTTGGAGGGTCAAATTATTAATCTTGGTGGGTCACTCTTAATTTCAGAGGGTCAATTATTAATCTTGGCGGGTCAGTCTTAAT